>PVKA01024752.1:0-33838 GCA_004027165.1 Ctenomys sociabilis
AATGATTAGTACACATCATTAAAGCAAAATTAAACATTTCTGTTTTCATATCAGATAGAGTCTAGAGAAATAAACCACACACCTACTACCCACCTCAAAAAGAAAAATATATAAAGACAAGGGAAAATAGTGAGAGTAGAGAAATAACTAGCTGCATGATTTTCTACAAGAAAGAAAAACGCAGTTTTCATTCATAGAACATACATTAAAATCATCATGTAATTGACAGATAAATTTAATTGAAAACAGAGGTAAATCCTGATTAATCTCAGTTATATTTCAACAATGCTGCTTCAGCAGCAATGAAAAACTGAAGTATCTAATAGCAAGCCTACTAAAATATTTGTAGAATTCCTCTGAAGAAAAATAAAACTTCATTGAAAACTGTTAAGGAAAATCAAAATGTGAAAGGTTGCAAAGGTCAATACTGTAAAGATGTTGTTTCTGCAGAAACTGACAAACATAATCAATGAAATATTAATAAAATGTCAACAGGGTATGTTTCTGACTTTGATTTGATAAACTGATTGTACAATGTACTTTTCTAGTTGGGAAAATTCCCTCAAATATTCACATGCTAACTGCTTTGTTGTCAGTCTGTGACACTACTGTGTGACAGAGGAAGCTTGAAGAGGCGAGGCCCCCTTTAAGTGAGTCCGTGGATGGCATGCCTTTATAGAAAATATTGGGACCTCAGCAACTTCAACGTGCTCTGTTTCTGTATCATAGTTCCCATGAAAGTAGGCTTCTACACCATGAGCTTTCACTTCTGTTTAAAATGTATTTAGTACAAGGTCTACAGGGCCTCACTACATGTATCAGACTTGTAGTGATCCTCCTGTTCTCAGCCTCCCAAGGTCTTGGATTACAGGTGTGTGCCACCATGCCCAGTGTCAACAGCCCTCTCAGCCCACCCTGGGTTCGGGGATAGCATGGCTCAGAGGAGATCGAACCCCGGTCTCTGTGTCTGCCAACTCAGGCGTTTTAATTTTCTGAGCTATCTGGCCAGCCCTAAACCATGAGCTTCTGCCATAATATAGTAAAATGCACTACAAGCCCAAAGCAACAAGGCCAAATGGCCATAGATGGAAATCTCTTAAACTGTGAATAAATGGACTTTTCTCATTTTTTCTAGTTAATATTTCATTCTTATTGGTGCATGTTTACACTACAGAATGACCTTTTATTTCTCATAGGGAGTTGATATATAGTCATAACTCTTTTAATTCTTTATACCTTTCTCCTCTATTTTGTCTCCTTCTTTCAATCTTTGTCCTTTTCCCTTTTGCAAACTTCACATGCTTATTTCAGTGACCCTTAACTACTCATATAACTGGCTCTTCCATGACTGATGGAGAAACAGCTAAGAATCAAAGATATTAATGAATACAATGAAGATCACTTATAATGTAAGTCAAGCAACATCTTTTAAATTCCAAATCCAAGGCATCTCTAACAATTCTCAAAATGGATTTTCTATACATAAAATGTATTCTCATATGGATATTTCATGAGAACGAATACACTAAGTGTGAATTAATGATAAAACAGGACAAAGTAAAAAACTCACAGCTAGATACATTCTGTGATTGAACTGGAAACCAAAGAATAAGAACAGTTTGGAACTAAGGTATGCAGTCAAGTTATCACCTTAGCAAGTAATAACAGAGCTTCAGGGAAGGGTATGGTTTCCTAGTCCTTTCATGGACTCTATAGATTAAAGCCCACCTTCCCATGATCATTTGCAAAAAAAAAAAGTATCTGAAAAAAATACAGAAAGTGATTGTGGAGATTGGAGAGTAATGAATATTTTCCATTGTGCTCCCATAGGGTGAAGTTTACAAAGCACATCAAATATGTAACTTCCCTCAATTGGTACTGTCATGTCCATCCAATGAGCATGTATACAATAAGGCATGCAAGGAGCTATAGTTATTTGTTTTCTCTTCTACTTGACCACTTAGTGCCACTAATGTGGAAAAGAGACAAGGATTTAAAGTCAACATAAAATGGAAATATACTTTTTAAAGTTTCTAATACTAGGAGGAGATATCACACGATGAATTTTAGATAAATCATAATTCAAAGATATAGTATAAATCTCAAAACAAAAATTAAGATAAAGGATTAATCAGAAAATTAATTACTAGTTAATTAAAAATTAAATGTTGCAAAACAATTGAACTAAGAGAATGTTTTCACGGTAGTAAAGAAGTACTAAGAACAAAATATAAATACTGGAATAACAAATAAATAATCATCATTTCTGATAGTTTGGGGATAGGATATCACAAATAGTTCTAGTGTGTTCTGAACATGGATAACGACCATGACACTTACTGGTGCCCAGGTGTACAAGGATGCAGGCAGAGGAAAGCGTCTTTGTTTCATTTTTCAGTCTCCCTTATAGCTCTGAATAGTAAGATAGCTGCTTAGGAGGGAGCTCTCAACTATCTGTTTTCCCTCAGGGCAGAAACAAGTTGATGTTACTACCATAATGCTCATAATCTAGAGCAGAAGCACTATATGAAAAACAGAGGAACATATGTTGTATTGGTCAGCATTCCTGTGACTGGGACAAATGTCGGACATTCACAACTTAAAAGATGAAAAATTTATTTTTGGCTCAGTTGCAAATGTTTTGGATCCTGGGCAGCTGGCTTCAAGATAAAAAACATGGCAGAAGGGCATAGTGGAGTAGAGTCAAGCATTGAATGGACAATCGAAGCAGAATGCAGGGAAAGAGGAGAAGAAGGGAAGAGGGGAAGAGATAAATTGCTCCACAACTTATCTCCAGTGACCCACCTGCAATTGGACCTTGTCTTATAGCATACTTAACTATGAACATCAACAGATTAATAAATGCACTGAGGAGAGTGCATCCCCTTTATCCAATACCCTCTGTAGGAGTCCCTTAATCCTGTCAAATTAACAATTAAAATAAACTGCCTTATCTGCTCAGTATTCTATGGAGAAGGATAGAGAATGGCCACTGTAATGTATGTAATCAGCAGAGACCACCAGGCTTCTGTAAAGGTAACATGGCAAAAAATTTGAGACCTTCTTCCATGCTCACTTCAGCAGCACATATACTAAAATTGGAACGATACAGAGAAGATTAGCATGGCCCCTGCGCAAGGATGACATGGAAATTTGTGAAGCATTCCATATTTTTAATCATTTATACTGAAGTGAATGCCACTTGAACAAGCGAAAAAAAGGAATACAAAAGGAAACGTACAACAACAACTAAAATCAATTGAGTCTGATAAGGCAAAGTGAGTGGCATATGCTGCAGGATACTAATCAGCTTTTCTTCTGGATGGTTAACAACCTAAGTTCACAAGTCAGAGTTGGAGAAATAGAAGAGCCACAAGGCCAGCCAACATGTTGGCTCTAGCCTTTCAAGGTCAGCGAAGACTCAGGACACATGAGAACCTGTACTGCAACAACATGAAACTCAGTTGAGTTACAAATTTTTTGAACAAGGAGATTATGGAGCCACAGAGGAAAGAGATTGAAGTTCTATAGCGTGCCTGGGGAGAGTCACATAGAGAGAAAACTTTCTCTCAGGCTCTCACAGAGAGCAAACTGGTCAAGCATTGGCCGTGGCTCATCCACATGGATGACACAGACAAAGGATCTACAGATTACTGTACAGAACTACAAGATAAACCCTGAGGGGACATCATTGACCACATAAGAAACATGAAGTACATGTGTTGGCATATGAGTCTTGCTCTACCTAGGTCTTAACCATCCAGCAGAAAAGTATAAAAATGAAGTATACATCGCAGGACCATAATATTAAGCTGAGCTGTAAATTGCTATGGTCGACAACTTCTTTGAATAACTCACTATTGTTGTGGAATGCTGGACTGTGGTGGATTGCGCTGTCGAGTTCAAGAACCTAAGTTAGTTGAATGACAATGGAGTGCCCACCTTTGACAGGTGTAGACAAAGGAAAGGGTATAGAAAGAAAAAATCATGATGTGTGTGTATAGACAGTACAGTTGGGATAGATAACACTGTGCTTCTACATAATCCTATGAGAGGCAAGATTAGCACTAATAGTGGTTGGAAAGGATATTATGTCAGGTTCTAGTACTACGGTCATCCACTAGGAAAATAATTATTGAATTTTTGATATAAGTCAGATATAGAAAATAAGATAAGTAAACAGCTACACTCTTGACTTTCTGATGAGAGACATCTGCTATAATAATGTCTGTAAGTATATCATGTATGCACCTTGTATGGTACCAAAACAGTACAAAAACAGTTTGCAATATATTAATTGAATCTGTCTTGTTAAGGTGTCTTAAAACTGTCTGATTGATATATGTACTTCAATAAAATAATAAATAAATAAATAAATTTTAACAAAAAGACCCTCTTCCCAACAAAGAGGGGTGTATCCTTTTTACATGAATGGAGAGAATCTATAGGACATTAGGCAGGATGACTCAATGAACATGTGTGATTACAGTTCTCTTATAATCTTGTATTTCACCAGGCTGAGTCCTTTGAAGTGTTCTGTACATTTTAGGGGTGTCTCCAGATGTCTCCATGTCCTGAAGAATTTATTGTCTTATCTCTTTTTCTGTGCTTGCTGAGTGCTGAGCTGGAATCCCCAAAGAAAGTAGTGATTATTCTGGAAAGGAGCCTGGGGAATAGGGAAGTGAGGAGACATACCCAGAATATAACAGACTGCCTAAAGGCACTCAGGAAATTGGGGACGTTATAAAGAAATGGCTAAGAAATTTTAGTTCCAATGAGCAACTTTTGTGCAGCTACATTCTTTTTTCTATGACATTGGAAGTCATGTGCAATATGTTGCCTCCATTGCTTTAACCTCTAACTTGAACAAAATATTAAAGCTTAAAAAATAAATCATTATAGTTTCCTTTATTGCAAATATGTATCTTGTATCATACAGGCCAAAGTGTGACATACTAGGAAGGTCCCAAGAAAATCTGATTATTTAGTCAGACAGTCACACCAAAGGGCCATTTTATCAATGTGTAGACATGGAGAATCTTAAAGAAAATGCAATATGAAGGAGTGGAGCAAGTGGGGAGGTAACAATTTCCAGACCTCGATAAAAGGAGTTATAGAATATTCTTTTGGAGGGGATAACAATCTTCTGGTTTTAAGTACAGATAAATCACAGTGACTCACTATATGGACTTTCTAGGACAACTGATAGACTTAGTAAACTCTCCAATTCACATAACCTGATGAATATCCAAAGGCCTAGCATAAATGACATCCAAATTATAAGTAAACTGATGGTATCAATGCAGCATTATCTGGTGGGGAAGTGCTGCATTTCATATATTTCTAAGCCCTATCCATCCGCTGATTAGTACATAGCCTTAGAAGTAGTAGTCATGAAATACTACAGATCATTAATACCAAAGGCCAAGAAGACATACCATTGTACTGTACAATAGTCTGCTGCTTACTAGCACTGTAACCATGACTAGATTTCTAACCTTTCTTGAAACTGAATTACTCTTAACATAAAATTAGACACTTGTAACAAGGAATGAACTTATTCAAAAGAAAAGAGTTACTGAGTTGAGAAGGACAGGAGGGGGAGTGGAGGGAAGAGATATATCTAATGTATATAAGCATGATGGTTTGAATAACTGTACTGTGCATTTCTGCTCATCTATGGAAAGGAGTAGTTAATGCTTTAACTTGTTTTGTCTCCTTTTTTCAGTTGTTTCTCCTTTTTTTGTCTTCTTTATTATACATTTCTTTCTTCTTCCAATTATACATGCATATATTTGGTAATATGAATAACTGGTTAGAAGACAACAGTATGTATTACAACAAATACTGTGAAATTCAAATTACTTAAGTGAAATTCTATATCAGTTGTATTTTTTCACAAAATAAAGTTTTAAAAATGAAATTTGCAATAATTGCTTTCTCATAAAGTTCTAAGGCTTAGGCATAAAAGTCACAAACAGAGCGTGTGGTAAATAATCTTTAATCATTAATGTTGTTAAGATACGATCACTAATTTAATTAAAATAAGGATAAATATAGAAGATATCCCTCGGTAAAAATCTCGCAAGTATGTTTTATATACAAATACTTCCAAATAATATATCTTTACTATTATTATTATTATTTCATTTTTATTGAACAACCAATAGCAATAGGACAGTTTTAAGACAAATTAACAGGACAGATTTGATAAATTAATACGTTGCTAAATGTTTTCATAATGTATTGGTGTCCTACAAGGTGCATACATGATATTATACTTACAGGCATTATTATAGCAGATATATTGAATCAGTGAATGAAGAGAGTGTAGCTATATATTTATCTTATTATTATAACTGAATTATATCACATATTCAATAATTAATACTTTCTAATTTGCTGTCTCCCTAGTGTTTGTTTATAGTACTAGAAGCCAACATAAAATCTTGTCCAAAAATGGTTAGTGCAAATCTTGCATCTCGTAGAATTATGCAGAAGCATGGCATATTTATCCTAACTGTACTGCTTATACACACACATCATGATTCGTCCTTTTTATGCCCCTTCATTTTTTGTCTAGACCTGTCAAAGATGAGCACTCCACTGTCATTAAAAATTTTAGGTGCCTGAACTCAGGGACACAATCCAACAGAGTGCAGCATTCCACAATAATAATGAATTATCTGAAGAAGATGTTGACTATAGGCATTTACAGGTCAACTTAATATTATGGCCCCCGTTATATACCGGATTTTTATACTTTTCTGCTGAATGGTTAAGAACGAGATAGATCAGCAGCTATATACCAAAAGATGTAGCTTTTGTTTCTGGTGAGGTCAGTGACGTCGCCTCATGGTTTATCTTGTAGTCCAGTAACTTAGTCTGCACATCCTTTGTCTGTGTCATCCATGCAGATAAGTCACGGCCAATGCTTGACAACTTTGCTCTCTATTAGAGATTGAGAGAAATTTTTCTCTCCATGTGACTCTCCCCAGGCACACTATAGAACATCAATCTCTTTCCTCTGTGGCTCCATAATCTCCTTGATCAAAAAATTTGGGGCACAACTGAGTTTCTTGATGTTACAGTACAGATTCTCCTATGTCCTGAGTCTTCGCTGACCTTGAAAGGCTAGGTCCAAAATGTTGGCTGGCCTTGCAGCTCTTCTATTTCTCCAACTTGGACTTGTGAACTTAAGTTGTTAACCATCCAGAAGAAAATCTGATTAGTACCCTGCAGCATAGGCCACTCAATTTGCCTTATCTGACTCAATTGATTTTAGTTGTTGTACGTTTCCTTTTGTATTTCTGCTTTTCACTTCTTATACTGAGGAGACTCTACAATATTTGCATATGTGTATCTGATAAGTTTAAGTGACATCCACCTCAATATAAATGCTTCATGTTTACCATTCTTAACAGCTGCATAATACTCATTATATAGAAATATGACATTTTTTCAACCTTTCCTCATATGACTGACATCTTGGTTGTTTCCAAGATTTTGTTATCACAAATTGTGCTGCTATAAACATAGGTCCACATATGTCACTGTGATATAATATTTTCAGTTCCTCCGGGAAAATTCCCAGTAGGGGGATAGCCAGTATGAGTGGGATTTCCAGTCCTACTTTTGTGAGGAGTCTCTACATTGATCTCCACAATGGTTGCATCAGTCTACATTCCCACCAGCAGTGGAGAAGTGTTTCCTTTTCCCAACAACTTCTCCAACATTTTTTTTTTTGGTTGATTTCTTTATGATGGCCATTCTTTGTGGAGATCGTTTCTCAGTGTTCTTTTAATTTCCATTTCAAAGATGGTTAATGATGTGGAGCATTTTTTCATATATTTTTTTGCTTCTTTAATTTCATCCCATGGCCCATTTCTGAATTGGGTCTTTAAATTTGAGGGCCCTAATATATCATATTTCTTTATATATTCCAGAGAGCAGTGTTCTGAGTGTTCATTAGTTAGGATTTTTTCAAAATTTGTGGGTTGCCTTTTCACTTTGTTAAAAATTTCTTTAGACATGCAGAAACTCCTCAAGAAGAGTTGATCCTAGTTTTTTATTCTTTCAAGTGTTTCTGGTGCGAAAACATGTTTGTTCATGAACTCTTTACCTACCCTATGTCTTCAAGAGCTCCTACTACTTTCTCTTCCTGGAGATTGAGTGTTTTTGTTTTAATGTTTAGATCTTTAATCCATTTTGACTTTAGCTTAGTGCATGATGATAGAGCTGGGTCAAGTTTTAGTTTTCGTCATGAAGAAAGCCATGTTTTCTAGCACCATTTGTTAAAGAGGCTATTTTTCTTCCAGTAATTTTATTTGGCCCCTTTGTCGAGGAACAGGATGTTGAATGTGTTTGTAGAGGCCTCTGCGTCTTCTAATATATTCCATTGTTCCTCAGGTCTATTTCCTTGCCAATGCTATATAGATTTTTATCACAGTGGCTTTGTAGTATAATTTCAATTCAGGAACTGTGATGCCTCCTGTCTTGTCTTTATTGGCCAAGAATGCCTTTGCTATTCTAGGTCGTTTGTGATTCCAAATAAATTATAGGAATGATTTCTCTAGGTCTGGGAGGTACGTTTGTGGCAGTTTAATAGAGACTGCACTAAATCTATATAGCAGTTTTGGGAATATGGCCATCTTCATGATGTTGGCTCTTCCTATCCAGGAGCATGGAATATCTTTCCATTTTCTGAAATCCTCTGTAATGCCTTTGCTTAAGGTGTTGTAATTTTCTGTGAAAATATCTTTGACTTCCTTGGTTAAGTGAATTTCAAGGTATTTCATTTTCTACACTGCTGATGTAAAAGCTAATGTTTCCCTTTCAGATAGCTTGTTATCTATGTAGAGGAATTTTACTAACTTTTGAGTACTGACTTTATATCCTGCTATGGTACTGAATTTCCATATCAATTCTAGTAGTTTCTTGGTGGAATTTTTGGGGTTTTCCAATTGAAGTATCATGTCTTCTTCAAATAGTGATATTTGAACTTCTTCTTTATCTATTCTTATTCATTTTATTTCTCCCTCTTTTCTAATGGCTGTTGATAATGATTCTGAAACTATATTGAATAGGAGTTGTGATAGAGGACATCCTTGTCTTGTACCTCATTTAAGAGTAAAAGATTTGTTTTTCCCCATTTAGGATAATATGAGTTTGTGGGTTTTCATAGATGGTTTTTATCAAGCTAAGGTAAACTCAATTTATTCTAATTTTCTGTAGGACTTTGAACATGAATGAGTGTTGGAGTTTGTCAAAAGATTTCTCTGCATCAATTGAGATGATCAAGTGGTGTTTAGAATACAGCCTATTGACATTTATAGATTTTCGAATATTGAACCATCCTTGCATCACTGGGATTAATCCTACTTGGTCATGGAGTATGATATTATTGATTATTTGTTGCATTCTATTTTCTAGGATTTTATGCATCTATGTTCATGGAGGAGACTGGCCCGTAGTTCTTATTGGATGCGTTTTTCCCTGGTGTGGGAATCAGTATAATACTTCTCTTCAGAAATGGTTTTGGGAGGATTCCTTCCTTTTCAATTTCACTGAAGAGTTTAAGGGGTGTAGGGATTATATCTTCTGTGAATTTCTTGTAGAATTCAGCTCTGAATCCATCAGGACCTTGGACTTTTCTTTGTCGGTAGGCTTTTTATTACATTTTGTATTATGTTGGCTGTTATTGGCTTATGGAGAGTTGTTATATCTTCTTGGTTAAGTTTTGGTAATTTGGCCAGGCGTGGTGGTGCATGCCTGTAATCCCAGCACTCGGGAGGCTGAGGCAGGAGGATTGTCATGAGTTTGAGACCAGCCTGAGCTACAAAGTGAGCTTAAGGCCAGCCTGAACTGCATAGTGAGACCCTTTCTCAAAAAGACAAAAAAAAAAAAAAAAAGTTTTGGTAATTTGTACATTTTGAGGAATCTGTCAATTTCTTCTGTGTGAATGTAAAGAGTCTCAAAGTAACTATTGATAATCTTCTTAATTTCCACTGGGTCTGTGAAGATTTCACCCTTTTCATTCCATATTGCATGGACTTGATTTTTTCCTTCCCTCTTTTTGATGAGGCTCGCTAGAGGCATATCAACTTTATTTAGTCTTTCAAAGAACCAACTTTTTGATTTGTGGATTCTTTGAACTGTTTTCTTCATGTCCATTGAATTAATTTTTGCCCTAATCTTTATGATTTCTTCCCGTCTTTGCACTCTGAGTTTCATTTGCTCTTCTTTTTCTAGATGCTGGAGGTGCAACATTAGGGTGTTTATTTGTTCCCATTCAGTTTTCATAATGTGTGAGTTCATAGCTATGATTTTACCTCTAAGAACTGCTTTCATCACATCCCTTAACATTCGGTAACTTGTGCTTGAATTTTCATTGAATTGTAGATATTGTTGAATTTCTTGTAGAATTTCTTCAGTGACCTATTGATTGCTGAGAAGGGTATTGTTTAATTTCTATGAATTTAGTGGGTTTTTCTGGTTTCTTTTGTCATTTTCTTCAAGTTTCATTGCACTCTGGTCAGATAATATGCATGGTATAATTTCTGTCTTCTTACATATACTTAAGCATGACCTCTGGACTAGTATGAGTTCTATTTTGGAAAATGATCCATGTATTCAGCTGTGGTTGGGTGGAACACTCTGTATATGTCCATCAGGTCCACTTGTTTCAAGCTCTGGTTCCATTCTGGTATTTCGTTCATGATGTTTGTCTGGTTTATCTATCTTTTTGAGATAAGCAGGTGTTAAAGTTTCCTGTTAAGATTGTGGGCTTAGATATTAGGTTTTTTGTGTCCATTAAGATTTGTCTTACATAGTTGGGTGCTCCTGTGTTTAGTGCATAGATGTTTATAAGTGTTACCTCTTGCTCTTGAATTTTTCTCCTGACAAATATATAGTGGCCTTCTTTGTGTCATTTGATCCTTCTTGGTTTAAAGTTGAAACTGTCTGAGAACAGAATTGCTATTCCTCTTTTCTCTGAAGTGCTTGGGCATGTAGTATTGTTTTTCATCCTTTGACTTTGAATCTATGAATGTCCTTTTGAGTTAAGAGTGTTTCTTGTATACAGTATATTGTTGGATTTTGTTTCCTAATCCACTGTGCCAGTCTATTTCTCTTAATTGGAGAATTGAGTCCGTTTACATTGATGGTTATAATTGAAATGTGTTGACTTATGTTTGTCATGATATTTACCTGCTGTTGTTTACTCCTCTGTATCCTGTGTTTAATTGTCTGTCCTGTTTAATGGGTTCATTCCGTTCTCATTCTTGGAGTTCTGGTCATTGTGGTCTCTCTCTAGAACAGCTTTTAGCAACCTGTGTAGGGATGGCTTTAGCATCATGAAATTCTTTAGTTGTCCCTTGTCGTGGTAGTATTTCACTTCTCCATCAAACATGAAAGAGAGTTTTTCAGGGTATAATAATGTGGTCTGGAATTTGTTTTCATACAGGACTTGAAGAACTCTGCTCTATGCTGTACTTGCCTTCATGGTTTGCATAGAGAAGTCAGCTGTAATTCCGATGGGTTTTCCCTGGAATGTGATCTGTGTCTCTCCAGCAGTTTTCAGTAAATTGTTTTTGTGTTGGATTTCTGGGATCTTAACTATTATATGTCTCGGTGTGTTTCTACTTGGGTTCAGGTTATTTGTTGTTCTGTATTCTTCATTTACCTGAATATTGGATTGTTTCCTCATATTTGGGAAGTTTTCTGTGATTCTTTCTCCCCAAATTCTTTTTATATAATTTTATTGACTCCACCATTCTCATTGATACCAATTAATCTCACATTGTTCATCCTGGCGTCATCTTGCAGGTGATGGATTATTTTTTCCTGCATTCTCATTGTTTTTAAGAGATCCTTTCTCACCTTTTCACTAGCTGCAGCAGTGTCTTCAAGATCTGAAACTCTGTCTTCGCTTTCACTCAGACGTTTTTGTAGACTCGTGATTGATATTTTTAGTTCTTCTGTATCTCTTTGACACTGTTTCATGCATTCTATTTCTTTTCTGTGTTGCTCATTCAAGGAATCCATCATATTTCCCATTTCCTGTATATTTTTTACCCGTGTGTTCTTTAGAGGTAATTAATAATTCTTTTTCTGCAGAGTTCTTCCAAGTTGGGTTTCCTCTGTATATTTCTGCACTTGTTTCTGTATTTCAGATGCTATGATTTCAAAGAATTCTTTTTTTTTTCAAAGAATTCTTTTTTGATTTCAGAAATTATTTCTGCTTTGAGTTCCTCATGACCTTTCTGCTCTTGTTTCTTTGCTTCATATGCTGTTAATTCATACGTTTCAGCTGGAATAGTGTTCTTTGCACTTGTTCTGGGTGAGCATTGGTTTTCCCCTGATGTTTCTGGTTTTGATTCTTTATTTCAGATGCTATTTATTCAGATATTTCTCTTTTTATTTCAGGGATTAATTCTCGTCTGAGTTTCTCTATACCTTTCTGCTGTTGTTCCTTTGCTTCCATTCATTCATTTCAGCTTAGCTAGTGTCCTTTGCAGTTACTGGTGTACTCGAGGCCTGACTTTGCATTTTTCTCCTTGTCTTTGTCATTTTGTATAGCACTGACCTCTGACTTTTGGTGTGAAGCTTTGGTGCAGCTATAACCTTAGTGTGTAATGTGATTCAGGTTCCAGTCTATTCAGTTTGAGATTGTCCACTTATACCTTTCCTCGATCTAGCTGTTTTGCTCAGTTCTTTTCTGTTGCAGCTCCTATAGTTCTCCTCTGTTGCTTTCCTGGTCAGGAAAGCATGACCCGTACTGGGATGCAGAGCGAGTAGTGAAGATTCCCACTAACTTGGCTTGCTTTGGGGCAAGGATCCGGAAAGTTGCAGGAGTTGCCCTCGTGTCTCAGGCAGGTTGCTCTCTAGTTGGGCAGGGCTCAGCTTTGGTGGGTCTGCTGGTCTCCCAAAAGGATGGTGGATGTTCTTGTCATCGGGTACACTGTGCTGGGCCAGCCAGGGTGTGCTTTTTATGGGACTGTGGGCCAGAACCAGAGAAATCTGGGAATGGTCCCTCCGGCAAGGCAGGCCTGGTGCCCTCCCTCACAGGCCAAGCTGTGCTGGGTCTGGGGCCACCCCAAATAATATTTCTTGGCCTAAGGAACATTTTTGGACTAAACTCTTTGGAACCATCGAAACTGTGAATGGTTTAATAAAGTTAACCTGTTCGTATAAGTGTGCCATTTTAAAAAAATAGTGCACAGGCAAAAGTAGGAAGATTTAAAAGATAACAAATATTAGGGTGTGTTATTTTGAAAACATCTACAATCAAAATGTGTTAATTTTGCACTGGAGACTTTTGAAGATGAAAAATCTATGCCACAAAAGGGTACCACTGGCAGACATCTAGGATACCAAGAGCATGGAATCTTCCTGTTAACTTACTTACCACTTGTCTCCAAATATTATTTTCTCACAAAATTCTAATGATGAAAGGAGAGTTCAGGCTAGCTGAGTATTCAGTACCAGGATGCCCTGCAGAGATTGCCAATTAGGGCCAAACCATACACTGGTGGTGCAGCATGCACTCTAATCATTTATCTCTCCCTAATTGTGACTAAGCCATATCACGGAACAATTTCTTCTTTCAGTCTTGTGTGATTGATGAAATCCAACTATAATTTGAATGTGATTATGCCAATGAATTTTGTATTTTCTATTGGTTATAAATCACAGTGATGCTTAAAGTGATATTCTTCATATGTTCTTAATTTGAAGCTCCTGGCTCCCGGGATCCAGCAAATGTAAGTTTGTGCCCTGAGAATATATAACATATCATGACTTTGAGTATCAAAATCAACCATTTGCTTCTATTTTCCTTGTTGATGTTTTTGAAAAATCACTGTGCTACATCTATCTATCTATCTATCTATCTATCTATCTATCTATCTATCTATCTATGTATCCATCTACTTATCTATCATCTATCTGCCTATTATTTACCTATTTATCCAACTTACAATCACGTAGCCCACTGCTCTTGCAAGTTTGTGCATACTGATCAACAATATATACATTGAAAATATTGTACTCCAAATCTCACAAATCAAATTTGAAATCAGTAACTGTACTTGCAGAGATCTAGATTATCTGCAAAGTTATTGATACATCCCATAATATAACACTTTGAGTTGGAAAAAGCCAAAACAAATTCAAACTTATTAGTAGAAGCTCATCTGTACATTTAGTACTATAGTAAGTACTTTTGCCTTAAGCAAAGCAAAATGCCACTAGTATATTGTGATACATTATCCAGCACAACTGAAAAATCACTTCTTTCTGCCCCTATTTTTTCAGTGGATTAAGACTGACTCATCAGGGAACAGTCATGATGAAAATGTGACACTTTGCGTACTTCCCTTATTTTAGAAGCATGGCAGAATGTCTATTTCACTCCACCTCCATTTGCCTATTGGCAAAGGTACAACTAGGATGTACAGTATGTGACAATGTGGCTCCCTTCCACACACATACCTTTGAGAGATTACAGTTTATGACTATGACTTTTGGTAGCTGCAGACCTTAAGAAAAACACAATATCATATGACTCTCACCCCTCAAAAGCACTAGGTTTGGAAATACATGTCTCTTTTGGCCAATGTCTAAGCCTCAGTGATTTTAAAGCAAGATTAAGAAATTCTTTACCAGTGCTATGAATTTAGGCTTCTTACCTTCTGAGACAAGCAACATTTAGGTGAACTTTTATAATTCAGGTGTGCCTTTTTTAACATTTATTTTATTTTATTGAAGAACAAATGAGACAGTTTCAAATCACATTAGTAGGACAGATTCAACAATTAATACATTGCACATTGTTTTCATAGTGGCTTTTTGTTGTACAAGCTGTACACATGATATTCTATCTACAAACACTATTAGAGAACATGTCTCTTCAATGAATTAAGAGGATGTAACTGTATGCCTATATTTTTTCAAAGCTGAATTATAGTGCAGTTTCAATAACTAATACTTTTTACATTGTTATCTTGCTAGTGGTTATCCATAGTACAAGGAGCAGACAGGATATCCTGTCCAAACACTATTAGTGAAAATCTTTATTCTCATAGAATTACACAAAAATACTGCACATTTATCCTAACTGTACCATTTATACAAACACAGAATGGTTCTTCCTTTGTATTCCCATTTTTGTTTAGTCCTGTCAAAGATAACTGCAAACCCTTCATGTTCCTGGGACAATTATAACAACTTGGGGATTTTAGCTAAATCAATGATTTGATTCCTAGATAAAACCAGTGGGGAATGTAATGGGTTAACTCACATTTTAGACTATAAATGTAAATCTTGTGCTTTCTGTTGTAAATATATCACCCAGTGTACTAGGTTGCTTAGTAAATAGGGCCCTTGAAGGGCTTTAACTTCTTGTAAGCCCTGGGCCATGCAAGGCTGCCTGCAGGTACTCAGGTACAAATTCACCAGAAACTGAAACAAAAGCCCTAGCAAACTTAGTTTGAGTAGTGGTCACAATGACTCTGAAAGCATTATTTTGTGTCAGACAATGAATTTGTTTATCAAACTCAATGTGGTTCTAAGTTTGAAACCTCTCCCTACTTCCTGGGCAAGGCGCCTTTCGGTCCTCTCCTGAGTGAGAGCAGATCGAGGGGCCCTGAGCTCAGTAATAAATGGCTTTCCAAATTCCAAAAAAAACCAAGTATTCTATTGTCATTCAATTATTATAACTGCTTGAATTCAGCAAAACAATCCTCATAAGTGAAATAAACCAGACACACATGTGCAAATATCGTATGGTCTCCCTAGTATAAGAAATAAAAAGAAGAAATACAAATGTAAAGATACAACAACATGGAGATTGTTTTGTATACTCCAGATTCTTTCCACACATGCATAGATTTCAAGTTTGAAGAACAGAGCTTGGATCCTGATTAGAACTATTTAAATTTTGTACATCAATATGTGGGATATTAAATGTGGGCATGGAATATATATACATACTCATGGTACACTCATTTACTGAGGATTTTTAGCAATGTTTGCTAAATATATTAGCAAAATATATTTTGTGTATTTAGAATATTTTTGTACTTCTAATATATTAACCATTTTATTATTTCAATAACATTATAAATAGGATGATGTGTTAATTTGTGCATTATTCTGTATTCATGCATATAAATATGTTTTTAAACATATTGATCCTATATCTTGCAACATTCCTGATACTGTTTATTAATATAAATTTTATGTATTTTTCAACATTTTGTTGTGCAAGGTCACATCATTTTCAAAGAGGTGTAGCTTTATTTATGCATATATAGGTAAATTTATTGATTTATTTTTTAGGACAGGGTGCACAGGGTGTACAGGTCTCACTGCATAGATTAGACTGGTAGTGATCCTCCTAAGTGCTGGGATTACAGGTGTGCACCAACACATCCAGTCTCAATCACCTTCTCAGCACACCTCAGGTGATCAAACACCCGAGTACCTATTTCTATGTTTCAAATCTAAATACCATTTATAATTTTTCCTTGCTCTGACTAGAACACTTATACTGTGTTAAGTACAAGTTATGCTTTGCTTTTAATATTAGAAAACCCAAGAACCTTGTCAATTTTTGTTTCTTCCCTTGGAATTACATTTCTCCTTAGGTCTTCGGATTACTAGTACCTCCGCAGCATTCCAATATCAGCTAAAATTTCCCTACCCAGATAGAACTTTCCAGTTCTGAAATAATTTCCTGCCTCCAAGCAAACTTCTGTCATTGTCTCTGCAAAAATAGTTTGTAGATTTTGTGATATTTATTGACATCTTAACTTACCCAACTTATTTTGTTCAGTTAGGTCCCCAAACTATTGTAGATTCTTAGGGCAAGGAAAGATGAGGACTTCTCTTGCTTGCCCTTCAGTGTCTCCAGTGCTTATAATAGTGTTTGGCAAGAGGTAGTAATTCAATATGTAGTAGTAGTTAATATGTAGAGGTAGTGTTCAATATGAGGCTATCCTCATCCATTTCCAAGTGGATACTTTTATTACACACATATTTATTCATCTGTGAATATTTTAAAAGGCACAAAAGCACTGAGTAGAGTGGCAGGATCTTATTTGCATTTCCTTTTAAAAAATATGTTCTAAGTAATAGATATTTTCATTTACCATGCAAGACATGATAGAGTGGCTCAGAAACAATTACAGGAAAGCAGTCCAAATGTTTATTTCAAGGTAAATAAACATTTGCTACAGCAAATTCACCATGCAAGTAGAGAAGAAACAGTATGCATATGTGTGTAAGAAATGATATTATACTCAATGATCCTGTGATCAAAAACAACTGTGCCTGAGAGCTATGAAATGATTGAAGATGCTGGAGTGGTAGTCCAGTTGTCTGCAATAAACTCTTCAGGTTTGTTAAGCCTAAGCCTGAGATAGAAGGCTCTGTCAGTGCCAAAGAGAATATTCTCCTCAGCAATTATTGCTTCTTCAAATTCTAAAAGACTGTGTCAATGTATTTATTTTTTCCTGACATGAAGCCACCCAGGAAAGTAACCACCTTCCAGACAGATGGCTCACCATTAGCCATAAGGTAAGTGTGGGGTGTTTGAATGTAGGGCCAGGAGTCAAATGAGAAAGTGTCTCAGAGTAAGAACCAGTGAGCAAGCTGTATGAGTATTTCACAGGAGACCAAGGTCAAATACTGTGCAAAATGCACGTGGGAATATGAAACAGACAGGCCAGCATGAGTTCTTTGTATTCATGTTTATGGATGCTTGGGTTAGCAAACAAAAAAACAAGCTGTATGATCTTGGACAATTTAACAAAGAGCTCTTTGAGGTCTTTTGCTTCCCCATCTGTACAATGAGAGTGTTGTATTATTTATGCTTTCCAAAACGGTGCTACCAGGCCAGATGGGATTAGCACATTAAATGGTGTCAATTTGAACTGGCCTAGGTTTACCTCTAAAATGCACACCAGATTTTTAATACACACATTTACATGTGAATGTGAAATATTTCATTATATTAAAATATTTATATATTGGGAAAGCATAATACTTTGGTGAATTATTTTAAATTAATTAGAAGTTTATAATTAGTCTCCAAAAATCTGCCAGAAAGGCATGGACTTATTACTTAAAACTCAAAGTTTCACTTTGTTTTATTTTGTGAAAAAATGACTTAATTTTTTTATCCTCACCTTTCAGAGCTTTCTGTTTCTCTCTATCACTATAATTATTACATCATACTAAAGGTAGCTGTTTAGATATCTTCTTGTCCAACTAAACTGACAGATTTATGAAAGTAAAGAATTTGTATTTTCTTGCTTTGTTCATGCATGTATGTTAACACGTCATAGAAAATTAATGTTACATTTCAGGTTTGGACATCCCCCCAAAAAAGCCTCATGTAGTTCTGCAGAGAGGCTTTTCAGAGGTGGATAAATCTAAAATTTGTGATTGTTTCATTGACTAGTGCTGTGATGGGGATGTAAGTCTACATCTATCCTAGGGAAGGTTGCTTGCATACAATATAAGAGAAGGAAAGAGGCTTGTGCTTTCTTCTTCCCTTTTTGCTCTTGTTGGTTTTGCTATATTCCATTTCTGTGAACTGCTGCCCTCTGTCATCTGCCACTCTGCCTTGGAGCCAGCTGATTAGGGAATTTAGTCTCCACTGTGAGCTAAATAAACCTAAATTGAACTCTGGATGTCAGGTATTTTTTTTTTCTGCAAGGAGAAAAATGTTACTAAGATAATTGGTAGATATCAATGTTTTGCTCATAATGTTTTGGTATATAATATAAGTAGGTACCTTGAGTCACTCAAAGATATTACATTAGATTATCTTCTTGATGGTCATATGAATGATCTGCCAGATGATACAAATGGTGAAATGAAAAAAAAGAAAGAAAAAAAAATAGGGCAGGGGAGATAGCTCAGTGGAATAAGCACTTCTCTGGCAAGCACAAAGGCCTGAGTTCAATCCTCGGTTCCAAAAAAAAAAAAAAAAAAAAAAAAAAAAAAAAAAAAAAAAAAGAAAGAAAGAAAGAAAAAAAGAAAGAAAAAAAAAAGAAAGAAACAGTGGAAGATTAACAACTGATTCCCAGTGTTACACTCAAGAAGGATAAAACCAAGGGACAGGGCCAGCAAGACAGCTCAGTGGACTAAGCACTTGCTTAGTGAAGTGCTGGGACTACGGTTTAATCCCCGGCACCACATGCCACCTCAGGCTTATACTGAGCAGGCCAGTGAGACTGGACTTGGTGGCACACATCTGTAATCCCAGTTCTGGAGAGGTTGATATAGGATTACTACAAGTCTCAGCTATGTAGTGAGACCCTGTACCAAATATTTTTTTAAAAATTAAGAAAAGGAAATTAGTGAACTAGTGTTTGCATAGGAAACAAGTAGGACAAGATAAGTAGTTTGGGGGTTAGCACAAGGCAACAGTTTCAAATGGAAATTTGGGTACTGATGTGTTAGAAATAGGGGTGAAGGAGCTAGAAGAAAGAGAAGAATTAATTCCCCTATCAATGGGAAAGGAAGAAGGTTTGAAATCTCAAGGAGAAATACTTGGGCTGGCAGTAATAAATTGGCACATGCTGAGAAGCAAGGGGCCAGCAAGGGTATTGAAAACAGTTTGGGGGCCAGGGAGATATCTCAGTAGAATGAGCACTTGCCTGGCAAACACAAGGTCCTGAGTCGAATTCTTGGTATCAAAAAAAAAATATTGTAAAATGATCATACTCACAAATGCATATGCAGAATGCATATTTTGATGAGGTTGGACATATGCAAACAACTATGGTGCTATCTTTGGAGTCAACATAAAAAACACCTATTTGACATCTTTCTAAGTTTCCTTATGTAGCTTTGTTTTTGTGCAATTTACATTTTGTTTATTTTTGTACAGTGCATATATGTCAAGATTTCTTTGTTTTATGGATGAACAATATGACCTTACCAGTATACAGGACAATTTCTTTATTCATTCCTCTCTACATATACATGTGGGTTATTTTAATAAAGTAAATGATGCTGCAAAGCTCAACAAAACAGAGCAAAGTTTCTGAGATACAGATTTCAATGCTTTTAGATACATAATTAAAATGGAGATGGCTGAATTATATTGCAGTTCTCTTTTAAATTCTTTAAGAAACATCAATACCTTTTATGAAAACCTCTGTAGAATTTTACTTTCCAACCAAGTGTGGAAAATGTTCCTTTTACTTCCTCTCTTCTCTAACTTTTATTTTTTGGGATTTTTAAAATTGCCATTCTAGGGCTGGCCGGATACCTCAGTGGATTAAAGTGATTGCAAGCAGACACCCCTGTGGGGAGATAGCTCAGTAGAGTAAACTCTATCCAGGCCCTGCCATGTTGGCCCCGCCCCTGGGGCGTGCTGAGACTGTAATTGACACTGGGTGTGGTGGTGTGTGCTTGTAGTGACAGCTTTTGGGAGGCTGTAAAGAAGCAGATCACTATGAGTGCAGTCTAGTCCTGAACACCCTGTAGACCCTTCCCTAAAAATACAAATAATAAAATATTCTGAAATGTGTTGGGTCATATCTCATTGTGACTTTGATTGGAATTTTCATGTATCTGTTGATATTGGAAGATAAAGAGACACATGTATCAGGATAGAAAGTTCAAAATAGGCCCATATGTATATGACCACCTGATATTCAACATAAGTGCTACTCACAAAAACTATACGCACTTGTATAAATGATAAGTCAAATGCTAATTTATAACAAATGCAAAAATTAAATACAAATTAAAGTTTAATTGCATAATTTAAAACTGTAACACATGGGAAAAGCTCTTGATATTAATTTTGATAAAGATCATTTGGCTATGATACCAAAAGAAGAGGCAAAACATAGCAAAAATATTCAGGTAGGTATACATCAAAGAAAAGTTTCTATATATCAAAGATGATCAATAGAATGAAAAGGCAGCCTACAGGTTAGATGATTGTTCACAAACTATACATTATATTACAAGCTAGTTATGGAGAAAATAAAAAATTCCTACAATTCAATAGCATAACAAAGAAATGATTTTAAAAATGAACAGAGGACTTCAACAGAAATCTCTGAAAACAAAGTATGTATGTGAATGGGAAATTTATATAATGGCCACCATCTGATACTAGCTATTCAGTTTTCTCTACAAGTCTGTTATTTTAATAGTGTTAGAATTTCTCTCTGTCTTGATATCTTTCTCTTTCTTTGTCTCTGTACCTGTCAGGCTGTACCTCTGATCTCAGCTATGTTGGGACTCCAGCCAGTATATTACTCTTTCTCAGCAAGAATTTCCCTTTGTCTTTGTTTAGCATATTAATAGCTGTATCTGTGGGTTAGCAGATCTCACCATGGTAAGCACCACATGATATAAGCAGGGGGTCACCCCTTACTGGTCTTAGTGAGTCAGGGGTGAGAAAGGAATGAAACAGTAGGTGGGAGAGATAAAGGACAAAAGCGGCCTGACAGCAGATAAAGAAGAGAGGCTTATTTCAAATGACTCATCAGTGTAATATCTGAAAACTACCATGGGGTGGCAAATGGTTTGATGGTGTCCTCACAGTAACTTGATTATGTCCTTACTACATTTATAATGAGGTCGATCCCATAGAATTTTTTCAACACAGCAGATATTATAGAAAAGAAGCCTTCATACACTTCCTAAGGCACTGACAGTTGCAAGTCTTCTGCTCCTGAAATACAGACCTAGTAACGATACTCCAAAAAGCTTTCTCTCTTGCCTTTTTATTCTAAGAAGGAGGCCTGTCCACAGGCCTTGTATTGTAGTCTATAGATATCCAGGACGATTGTGGTCAGTTTTCCCTCTCTCCTTAAAAAGATAATTAAATTTAAAGGAAATCATAAAAGTGTTAATAGAAAGATCAAAATAAACACATATGTACATGAACAACTGATGTTCAATAGTGGTACCAGGGATATGTACTAGTTAAAAATAATTTCTTCAATAAGTGATATTCATGAAAACATACATACCTGTGTAAACAAGTCAAATCTTATTTTTCTACCATATGCACCAATTAAAAGCATGAGAGCCAATGACATAGCTCAGTGGACTAAGCACTTGCTTAGGTAAGCACAGAGGCCAGGGTTTGATCCCTGGCACCACATGCTGTGCCAGCAAAGGCCCCAGGTGACCTGAGTCCCTGATGGAGTCTGAGTGTGGTTGTGTATGCCTGTAATCACAGCATTAGGAAGGGGCAGAAAACAGGAGGATCACTGCCAGTCTGAGCTGTATAGTGAGAACATGCACACACACACACACACAAAAAAAAAAAAAAAAAAAAAAAAAAAAAAAAAAAAAAAAAAAAAAAAAAAAAAAAAACTTAAAAGATAATAAATCCATGTAACAAAATTTAATTGCAACATTTAAAACTGTAAAACACAGTAGAGAAAAACAATGTAGCTTCTCTATACATAACTTTTCCTAGCTTGCTCTTGGAGAACATCTTATGTACACACATACATATAAACACACACATACACACATTATTAATTCTTTATTAAGTAATGAGATACAGACCTTTAAAATAATGCAGTTTCATCTACGGTGGCTTAAGTCAGTCTTCAGAGTTTAGATTTTTGTTCTAGCCTCCTCTCTAAATTGAGTTGCAGAGATATCAAAAAATGAAGCTTTAAAAATGCTTACACTTCCAGAAAACAATTCATAATATTTTTGTACTAGGAATTGTGAATTGTACTCTCAACCTTGCACTAGTCAGTCAGGTGCTTAAGCTACTGAGCTACCTCCCTGGGCCCATAAGTTTCATATTCTTCTGTGCAGGAACTGCTCTTTAACCTTTAACATCATGTGGATTTCCCAGGTATATAGCAACTTCTTATCAGTCAGTTGCAAAAGTTGTGGCAAATGAATGTGTGGTTTGGAGATTTATCATTTTTCAGTGACTATTTGCATTTGTCACCTGGTCTGCACCTCTGTACATGTGACTCAGGCCTCTGAGTGAAGGTTGCCACATTATCTCAGTGGGTAAATTCCATGGCACTCAGCTACAATGCCATCCACTACAACTTTGTGGATCCTTCTTGCCAGCTTCCTAGGAGACATGCTCACTTATCTCTATATGGTTCTCACTTCACAGGGAAGGCATCAGTTGGAATGGTCTGGCAGGTATAATCCACCAAGAAGTCTATGCTTCTCAGTTCTGAAAATCCAGAGAATACTTACTGCAAGGCCTCACTACCCATGATACCTTGACAGAAGGGATGGCCATGTCCATAGACACACCAGCATCTAATTATGCATGTGGAATTCCAAGCAGTGAGAGTAGTCCAATCTCAAAAATACAGAATCATTAAGCAAATATCATTCTGATGTTCGTTAAAATGCTAAACTAATATATATGGAGCTTAACAAAAAGGAAGAGAGAGAGAGATCACTCTCTTCTTAATGTCACATGGATATTTAGTCATTAATGGTCAGGATGTAAAGTAAGGGAATCGATGTATGGAAAAGCATGAAGGGAAAGAAATTTCTGAAAAAGTAATGAAATGAAAGTCTAGATTAGAACAAGCCCTGGTGTGTAAATGTTGCCTGAGAGACAGAGGGCTATAAGAAGACTGAACAAATCTTAAGGTTGAATGATTCTGGATAACTTAACTTGATTAGGTTTCTTGCTTTTGTAGCTTTTTTGTTTTCATTTTTGGTACCAGGGATTGAACTTGGGACTTTGTGCTTGCCAGGCAGATGCTTATGAGACTGAAGTATCTTTCTAGCTTGACTAGGATTCTTGCTGAAAGTAGGCAACACTAATAAAAAACTAGAAGCCCAGAGTTGACCTAGTCCAAAATAATTTAGAAGATCTTGACTAAAACACATACCAGAAATCTTTGTAAAGAGTTTTCTCAAATGAGTCTCAATAAAGGCATTACAGATAACATATATACCAACATTGTGAAAATAATCCTACACCCAAAATTGTTCCCAAGAATCAATGTAATCTCAATTAAAATTTCAGTGACATGCCTCAAAGAGTTAGAGAAAATGTTCCTCAAATCCATTTGAAACCAAAAGAGACCAAAAGCATCAAAAGCAATCCTGGACAACAAAGTAAAGACAGGAGGACTCACAATTCATGACCTGAAATTATACTGTAAAGGTAATGTGATAAAATCAGCATGATACTTGCACAAAAACAGACCTGAGCATCAGTGGCACAGATTGGAAGACACAGACACAACTACAAGCCTACTCAGCTACCTTATCTTTGACAAAGGGCTCAAACACATTCACTGGAAGCTACAGAGGCTCTTTAACAAATGGTGCTGGAACAACTGACTTTGCAAATGCATAAGGCTAAAATTAGACCCATTTCCATCGTCATGCACTAACACTCTCAAAATGGATCAAAGATTTAAATATTAAAGTGAAAAAAAAAAAAACAAGTAAAGCTCCTGGAGAAAAAATGTAGGAAGAAATCATAAAGACATAGGGGTAGGTAAAGAGTTCATGAACAAAGACAAACTGCATGGAAAATATGTCAAAGAATCAGCAACTGGGATCACTTATTGAGTAATATCTGCACCTACAGAGAAAAAAATATATAAACTGCGAAAAATTATAGCTCACTCCCCCTCTAACAAAAGTGTTCTATCTAGAACATATAAATTTTTTTTTTAAAATCAGGCTTCATTTCAGGCACCACATGCCACCCAGACCCCACCCTCAGGTGCAATGAGGCAGCCTAGACTGAGCATGGTGGTACATGCCTGTAATTCTAGCACTGGGGAGACTGAAAACAGAAGGATCACTATGACTCCAAGCTGCATAGTGAGACCCTATACCAAATTGTCTCAGTCATTTTTCTGTCTTTCCTGGGACAAATACCCAACATTCAAAATAAAGGAAGAAAAGTTTTATTTAGCTCACAGTTACTGAAGGCTTCAGTCTATACTCAGCTGGCTCCAAGACAGACAGGCACATGCCAGAGACCAAACTTGCATGGTGGTGGATGAGAGCAAAGAGAGCAAAAGGGAGTGGCAGCTAGCCTCTCAACCCTCCTTACATTGCAACACAAATTGCCTGCTACAGGGCGGTTGCAGCATCACACCCACAATAATCAACCACAAACTCCAGAAGCAATCCCATGACTGTATGAGGCTTTGGGGGACAATTAGACCTAAACCATAACACAAACACATTAAAAAAAAAATCAGTCAACAAACCTCAATCCAATCCAAAAATGGGCATCTGAGATGAACACAAACTTCTCAGAGAAAGAAATAAAATTGGCAAATAAACACATGAAAAAAGATTCCACATCACTAGTCATTCAAGAAATGTGAAACTTTTTTTTTGTGTTAAAATGTGTAATTGTTCTTTAACATTCTAGAGGGATTTAAATTTTAGATTATCCATGGCTGTTGGAAAATAGCAGTTCCATTTTATGTCTAAGGTGTTAAATATAAGGGTAGATAGCAATCTTAAGCTTAACTGCCTCTGATACAGGGTAATAACATCATTAATATTCACTTCTGAATGTTTAACGATTAAAGTTTGCAGCCAAAAATTAGAGAGATAAATGGGCTAAAAGGATACTGAATATTTGGCCCTATGTCTTCTTAATTTCTGATATCATTTTTCTTTTTTTTTCCGATTTTGTATGCATACGTGTGGTAGGTAATCTGAACAACTAAGTTGAAGACAACACCATGCAATACAGCAAATTCTGTCAAATTTATATTTTTTTAGTGAAATTGTTGTTTCTATTTTTATTACTATTTTGTATTCCACTTAAAAATAAAGAATAATGAATTGTCTCCAATCTTCATATCAAATTCTGCTTCTATAATTTAAGAGAGAAATGCAATTGCAGGAATTCTGAAAGTTGACATTAAGGAAAAATATCCCCAGTGTTTTTTTCCTAAATGTGTCAGGTCACTTTTTAGTTTTTATTCTCTCTAAAGTTCAGACTATGTTTTACACAAGTTTTTAAGGTCACTCCTGATATTGAGTTAACATGTAACATTATCTAAAGAATTTTTAAGCTCTTGCATTTTTTGTGGAATTAATAAAACTTCAAAATTAATACTTCTGTTTAATCTCAAGTTTTTCTATCAAAAACTAAAATGTCTTACGTGTCACTTCCACAGGCTATGGCAATGTTAATAGGAGATTCCTACTCAGTTTTCTAATTTGACTAGAATATATAATTTTATTTTTTTATTTTTATATTTTTCTGTAGAAAAATGGTTTTTTTTTAGTGTTTTTAAATTTTTTTATTGAAGTACAAATATCAATGAGACAGTTTTAAGATACCTTGACAAGAAGGATTTGATAAATTAATACATTGCAAACTGTTTTCATAATGTTTTGGTATCATAGAAGGTGCATACATGAAATTATACTTACAGACATTATTATACCGTATGTCTCTTATCAGTAAACAAAGAGTGTATCTGTTTGTATATCTTGTTTTGTATACCTGAATTACATCAAAGATTCAATAATTAATGCTTTCTACCTTGATATTTTCCTAGTGGTTGTCCATAGTACTACAAGCTGACATAATATCTTGTCCAACCATTATTAGTGCAAATCTTGCCTCTCATAGAATTATGTAGAAGCACAGTGTTATCTATCCCAACTGTACTGTCCCTACACACACATCATGATTCTTCCATTCTATACCCCTTCCTTGCTCTACACCTGTCAGAGATGGATACTCCATTATCATTCAACTAAGTTAGATGCTTGAACTCGACAACACAATCCAACACAGTCCAACATGTCACAACAATAATGAGTTATCTAAAGAAGTTGTCCACCATAGCCATTTACAGCTCAATTTAATATTATGGCCCCGCGATGTATACTTCATTTTTATACTTTTCTGCTGGATGGTTAAGACCTAGATAGATCAAGACTTATATACCAACATATGTACTTTTTATTTCTTATGTGGTCAGTGAAGTCCCCTCAGGGTTTATCTTGTAGTCCTGTACCTTATTCTGTAGATCCTTTGTTTGTGTCATTCATGCGGAAAAGTCACGGCCAATGCTTGACCAGTTTGCTCTCTGTGAGAGCCTGAGAGAAAGTTTTCTCTCCATGTGACTCTCCCCAGGCACACTATAGATCACCAATCTCTTTCCTCTGTGGCTGCATAATCTCCTTGTTCAGAAAATTTGGAGCTCACCTGAGTTTCATGATGTTGCAGTACAGGTTCTCCTATGTCCTGAGTCTTCGCTGACCTTGCAAGGCTAGGGCCAAAATGTTGGCTGGCCTTGTGGCTCTTCTATTTCTCCAACTCTGACTTGTGAAATTAGGTTGTTAACCATCCAGAAGAAAAGCTGTTTAGTATCCTGCAGCATATGCCATTCACTTTGCCTTATCGGACTCAATTGATTTTAGTTGTTGTTGTACATTTCCATTTGTATTTATGCTTTCACTTTGTGTGATAGCAAAATCTTGGAAATAACCAAGATGTCCATCACATGAGGGATGGTTGAAAAAGATGTGATATTTCTATATAATGGAGTATTACTCAGCTCTTAAGAATGATAACTTTGAAGCATTGATACTGAAGTGGATGCCACTTGAACGTATACTCATAAGTGAAATAAACCAGACACACATGTATAAATATCGTACAGTCTCCCTTGTATTAGAATATATAATTTTAAAAGTTTATTAGCAACAAAAGAACGTTGTTGATCCAGGGCCAAAATTGAGGACAGATAAATGCAGAAGATGAAGAAATTGTTAGTTTGTTATATGTCCTTTACCCATGCCATATAGGTAATAGAAGTCTTATTCCATGCTTTTTCATTTCCATATTATTTCTATTGTCTATTGCTTCATAAGGCATATAACATTGTTAAATTGATTATTAAGATCAACTTTTCAGAAACAGCAAAAAATGTAAACATATATACTTGTTAAGCTTTTATAATTCAGGCTGATTGTTTATGATAACACAATGAGCAGCATAGACATGATATTTGATAGAGTATCATACACTGGTATGATTACAGAAAGATACATTTACACTTCAATGAAAGCCATGCATTCAACATTCTTCCTCACATTTCCATATATGTGTGCATGTATGATTTTCACCTTTCCCCAGGAAAATACATTTTTCCAAACATATCCCAATATGAGCTATTCACCATTCATACTTTTGAGGTGCAAAAGTTAAAATTAAAGTGCTTAATCCTGGCTTTTGCTAGTCAGTATACTTTCAAAGTCTTAATGCTTCTGCAGAGGATTAAGATGCTTTCCAATAAAGCCACTAGATTTTTCTGTTACTACATCCATCTAAGTCAGCATGGTCCTGGCAAAAGAGACAGAACTGAGGACCAACGGAACAGATTATAAGTTGCTGATTCAACTACAAAAACACTCAGCCATCTTATCTTTGACAAAAGGACAAAGCATGTTGACTATAAGAAAGGTAGTCTCTTTAATAAATGGTGCTGGAAAACTGGCTTTCCGCATGCTGACGGTTTAAAATAGATCTATGCCTATCACCATGCACAAAACTACAGGCAAAAAGGATCAAAGATTTAGACATTAAAACTCAAACACTAAATCTTCTGGAAGAGAAGGCAGGTACAAATCTTAAGGACATAGGGACAGGTAAAGTGTTGATATGTGCACCCATGTTTATAGCCAAGCAATTTGTCATAGCTAATCTTGTAAACAGCACAAATGCCCATCAACTGAGGGATGCATAAAAAAGATATAGTATTTTTATACAACATAGTATTATTCAGCTATAAAGAAAGATAACTTTGAGTCTTTTGTAGATAAATGGATGTGGCTAGAGATTATACTGCTAAGTGAGATAAGTAAACTCATTTAACACATGTGCAAACATCATATTAACTCACTGGTGTGATTACCTAAGAGAGTAATTAAAATCTTAAAAGTAAAACACATACTGTGCAACAGAAAGAAATTGCTCAATGGAAAGGAAAATGTGGGACGAAGAAAAGGGGAAAAAGATGTCTTTAGGTATATATGCAGAAGAGTTTGGATAACTTTATTGTTGGTTTCTGCTGGCAATTTGAAAGGAGCAGTTAATGCCAAAATATTATTATTTTTTTCTTTTTTACTCTGACATTTCCCCTCTTTGGAATTTCTTATAATTTCCAGCTTATTGATTGTTTTTCTTTGTATGAACCTTTCACGTTTATATCTGGTGTTCTGAACAAATGATTTGAAGATAGCATCATGTAATACAGCAACCGTTGTTGAATTCCTCTTACTTTGTTTAGTGAAATTTTGTATCATTTCTAATACTTTCCTTTCTATCACTATTTGAAATTCTTTTTTCCTTTTGTATTTTAGGGAAGGGTCTACATGGTGCTGAGCGTCTCACTACTAGATCTGATTCGTAGTGATCCTCCTGTTTATAGCCTCCCAACAACTGTAATTATAGATGAGCACTACCAAACCCCATCTCAATTGCAGTCTAAGAGAGCTCCAGGGATGGGGCCGGCAAGGCAGGCCTGGGAATCAAAACCGCAGCCCCTGTACCTGCTTATAGGTGCTTTAATCTACTGAGATATTTGGCTGACCCTCTATTTTGTATTTTAAAAATAAGAAAAATTATGAAATTTCTTCATTTTTTCGTACACATTTGCAGTACACGATGATTACATTAGTCATTTGGAGTTGGTGCATGGACATAACACATCTTAATTCTTTCCTGTTCATTCCTTTTCTTTCTCTTTGCACCTCCTCCCTTCAACTCTCCATCACTTTCTCATTTGAGAAACATCTATCTCCTTATTTGATGTTATTTAACATTACTTTTGCTCTTCATTTATATTCTGGGTTTCTCATATGAAAGAAGAATGTGATGAATAACGTTATGTGTCTGACTTATTTCACTTAACATTGTGGTAACAATGTGTTTCCATTTTCCTACAACTGACATTAAGTCTATCCCTGTTTATGGCAGAACAGTACTCTATTCTCTCTATTCTGTACAAATACCAAAATTAATAAATGAAATCATGTCAAAGTAAAATGTTTCTACACAGCAAAGGGAAATATCAAGAGAGTGAAGGGCCAACCTATAGAATGGGAAAAAATCAAAAAAATTTCTCAGATAGAAAATTAATGTATAGAACATATGAAGAATTCATACTAATTCTTCTTTGAGCCATAACTCAAATGTAAGGACAGTTGTTCACTTTAATGTGCTTTGCTATTTGTAAAAGATAACTTTGGAAGTGATCAATTTGTGATGAAATGACATTATTTATAATTATTTAATGAAAATAGACAATATTTCTGTGTTATATCTTACATTATGTTTGACTATTTAAATATGTATACATAGTCCCAATATATATATTGGGGCTGGCGAGATGGGGCAGTAGAATAAGCACTTCCCTGGCAAATGGATGGGTCTGAGTTGAGTCCCAGGTTCCGCTAATATATATATGTAATTGCCATACTGTGATGGAACATATTTGCAGAGTATAGCGTGAAATTTGTATGCATATGTATGATATGTAATGATCTAAACAACTTACTTGGAATATTGGTGACATTGGACATTAAATTTCTTTACTTAGAGAGAGTTAAAAGTATTCTCTTCTAGCTTAATTGAAATATACAGTTGCTTGTCTTCAACAAAAGCTATCTTACTTTACTGTTGAATATTAGAAGTTTTCCTCTCCAGATGTGCTTATCAACTGCATTTTCATCTTTCCTTCTTACCATTGGCAAACATAGTAAATATACCATTCTTTAATTTTGCAAAGTCAAAATTGTAACATTTCTACATACATGGAAATATATCTTTCTCTTTCTTCTGTATTTCACATAACATGATGTCTTCTCATCCCATGTATACTATCTCACATGACAAGATTTCATTCCATTTTAAGATTGAAGAATAAGCCCTTGTGCTAACCAGGTACTGAATCTATATTTTCTTTATCTTAGCTTTTGAGATTAAAGCTACAATGAACATTAGGGTGAAGATCCTCCAGTAGCATACTGATTTCATTATCTTTGGATATATATCTAATGATGTGACTGATGGGTCATACAGAACTTCTTTATCTAGTATTATTTGAACCTTTTATATTATTTTCAGTAATGGTTCAGCAAATTTATTTCCCCAATAGCATTGTGTGAATTGCCCTTTCATCCCATACTCAACAACCATTGTTAATGCTAGCCATGACAAGGAAGGAGAGATGATATCTCATAATGATTATTACTTGTGCTTCTCTAGTGATTAGATATTGAAACATTTTTTCATATGTTTGTTGGCCATTTTAATTTATTCCTTTTAGAAATTTCCATTCAAGTCATTTGCCCATTATTTAATCAGATTTTCTTTATGTTGAGTTGATTGTGTGTCTTGCATATTCTGGATATTAATCTGATGTCAGATAAATAGTTTTCAAATGGCTTTTCTCATTCCATATGTCACCATTTCACAATGGCAATTATTTCATTTGTTAGGGAGAAATCTTGTACTTTTTCAATTAATTTTGTTGAGAAAGAAAGCAATGAGACAGATTCAAAACTGATTAATAGGACAGTTTAATAATTAACACATTACATATTTTTGTCTTCATAGTGGTTATTCCTAGTAGAAAATGAAGGCATGATATCTTGTCAAAACACTATTACAACAAATCTTTTTTCTCATGGAATTATGAAAAAATGAGATACAAAATGGTCATTCTTTTATATCCCCTTGTTTTGTTTAGTTTTGTCAGAGATGGGTACTCCATTGCCATTAAAATATTTTAGGTGTGTGAATTCAGCAAAATAATCCAATATAGTCCAGTAGTCCATAATAGTAGTAGGTTATCCATAGAATTGGTAATGTCAGAAGTTGTTGACTTGCACCCTTTACAGCTCAGCCTATTAATATTGCTTTACTTTTTATACTTTATTATACTTTTCTGCTGGATGGTTAAGACCAAGATAAAGCAAGTCCTATATAACAAGAAATGCAACTTTTGTATCTGATGAAGTCAGTCAAATCCCCTCAGGATTTATCCTCAATCTCTGTACTGCAATTTGTAGATCCTTTATCAGTGTCAGCCATGTATTGATCTCTTTGATTAATTATTGCTTTTGCCTGTACTTTTGGGTTCATTTTCAGAACTCTTTCGCCAGATTAATATCCTGAAATATTCCTCTAAATTTTCTTCTACTACTTTCTAATTTTAGATCTTATTTTCAAATTGTTAATTTATTTGGAGGGTTTTTTACTCATTTTGTATAGAGTCTCACTGCACTACTCAGGCTCAGAGACTCTCCTGTTTTAACCTCCCTAGTGCTGAGCTTACCCCACCCCATTTCAGTTGCCAGCTCAGTGTGCCCAGGGTCAGGCCAGTGTGGTCCCAGGGATTGAAGTCTCTAAGCTTGCCTAAGCAAATTGGTAGTACACTGAGCTCTCTTGCTGGCCCTTGAGTTAAGTTTTGTATATAGTGAGAAGCAGAGATCTAATTTCATCTTTCTGCATGTGAATATCCAGTTGTCTCTACATTACTTATGGTTGGGACCTTCAATTCCACAATGTTGCCTCATTGTCTTTATAAAAATTCAATTGGTTCTAATATAAGGATTAATTTCTTTGTTTTGGAATCTTTGTTCTATTGGACTACATGTCTATCTTTCCCAGACTATATTGCCTTCATTATTATTGTTCTCTAGTATAGTTTATAGTTAAGTATTGTACTCCATCCATTTTAATATTAGTTTGCTTATTCAGCCTATAGTAGTTTTATACAAAATTTAATTGTATTTTTTCTATTTGTGAAGAGTGTGACTAGCATTTTTCTATGTGTTGCATTGAAGCTATACATTACTTCAGGTGGCATGTGCATTTTTAACTACATTAACACTTTGTGTCCATGGATATGTAATGTTTTTCCATTTTTGTTTCCTCTTCAGTTGCTTTCTTTTATTAGCTTGTAATTTTATTTGCATCTGTGCTGCTGAACAAAGTATTGTAATTTTCATTGTAAAGGTAATTCACGTCCTTAGAGATTTTTAGCTAGGTATTTGACTTTCTTTGCAGCTATTGTAAATGATATTGTTTTCTAGATTCTTTTCATAGTGATTTATTTACAGAAATCTGAAGATCACTGCGGTGGTTACCGTTTTGACACATTGTAGGTAGTGCCAAATAATTCTCATTTCTAAAAAATTTTCATCTGAGTGGTCAGGGGCTCACAACTTGAGAATCACTGTTGCTTCCCAGAGACTTTTATGCTGCACAGCAAACATAGACTATTTCTCTCACATATTTATTCTTCCTAATAAAAAAATTATTTCACTCCTTTTAAACCTTCCACAAACTTACATCCATCTTCTCTCTAGAAAATATCTTTGCTACAAACTTCACTGAAAAAATTACTTTAAAAATCAAATTTGCACATTCTATCACAAGCATTCCAACTTTTCTTTTTCTCTTTTGCTTTTTCTCCATGTGGTCTCAACATAGGGCCTTAACACTGAACAGTTTTAATTTTTTCAGAGAGTGTTGCTAAATTGCCTAAGCTGGGCTTTAACTTGTGATCTTCCTACCTCAGGCTACAGAATGTTAGAATTACATTTGTGTACCATCATCCTCACATTCTTACCTGCTTTTGTATTCAAACATTCAACATCTAGACTGCTTCTTAAGATCACCACTGATGATTCACTCCACATTTAGTATCCTTTCTGTCTTAGTTTCTTTCTTTCTTCTTTCTTTCTTTCTTTCTTTCTTTCTTTCTTTCTTTCTTTCTTTCTTTCTTTCTTTCTTTCTTTCTTTTCTTTCTTCTTTCTTTTTCTTTTTTTCTCCTTTCTTCTTTCC
>PVKA01024753.1:0-33831 GCA_004027165.1 Ctenomys sociabilis
AGCTTTTCTTCTGGATGGTTAACAACCTAAGTTCACAAATCAGAGTTGGAGAAATAGAAGAGCCACAAGGCCAGCCAACATTTTGGCCCTAGCCTTTCAAGGTCAGCGAAGACTCAGGACATAGAAGAACCTGTACTGCAACATCATGAAACTCAGTTGAGCTCCAAATTTTCTGAACAAGGAGATTATGGAGCCACAGAGGAAAGAGACGGAAGTTCTATAGTGTGCCTGGAGACAGTCACATGGAGAGAAAACTTTCTCTCAGGCTCTCACAGAAAGCAAACTGGTCAAGCATTGGCCGTGACTCATCCACATGGATGACACAGACAAAGGATCTACAGAATAATGTACAGAAATACAGGATAAACCCTGAGGGGACCTCACTGCCCACATGAGAAACATAAAGTACATGTATTGGTATATAAGTGTTGCTCTATCTAGGTCTTAACCATCCAGCAGAAAAGTATAAAAATGAAGTATACATCACGGGACCATAATATTAAACTGAGCGGTAAATGGCTATGGTCAACAACTTCTTTGAATAACTCACTGTTGTTGTGGAATGCTGGACTGTGTTGGATTGTGTTGTCAAGTTCAAGCACCTAAGTTAGTTGAGTGACAATGGAGTGCCCACCTTTGACAGGTGTAGACAAAGGAAGGGTTGTAGAAAGAAAAAATCATGATGTGTGTGTATAGACAGTACAGTTGGGATAGATAACGCTGTGCTTCTACATAATCCTATGAGAGGCAAAATTTGCACTAATGGTGGTTGGACAGGATATTATGTTGGCTTCTAGTACTATGGTCATCCACTAGGATAATAATTATTGAATTTTTGATGTAATTCAGGTATAAAAAAATAAGATATGTAAATAGCTACACTCTTAATTTACTGATAAGGGACATCTGCTATAATAATGTCTGCAAGTATAATATCATGTATGCACCTTGTACGATACAAAAACAGTATGAAAACAGTTTGCATTGTATTAATTTATTGAATCTGTCTTGTTAAGGTGTCTTAAAACTGTCTGATTTGTATTTGTACTTCAATAAAATGATAAATAAATAAATAAATAAATAAATAAATAAATAAAATAGTATAACTAAAATAGTTAACAGTGATACTCAGGAGGGGTCATTTGTTATATACTTACCTAAATTAATTTTTACATAATGTGAATTGTACACTGACAGAAACTTAGAGATCATTATTGTCATAGTAGATTTAAAACAATGCCTCTCTACACAATGATGCCTACTTTTGTCTCTTTGACCCTGGTCAGCAGGTAGATTAGGGCTAGAGAATGTCACAGAAACTAAAGGGCAGAGTAGTACTTATTGTGAAAAGAAAAGAGAAAAAAAAACAACAAAGAACAGACCAGGGATTTCTATGTGCACAAGCTATTCAAGCACTAACATTGGAGCTGTATATTATATTGCCACTGGGCTAAATTAATACCCTTTGTATTGCTTCAGATTTTTCTTTTAATTTGCATAAATTTCTTTAAAGAAAAGAGTCTTATTTTTAATTTCATATTTACTCTTTTTTAATAAATAGGTTTATGTTATTCTACTTGATAGAAAATATTTGAAGGACTTTACAGCTTCTGTCATTAAACAAACACAGTCAAATACTTCCCTCCCTCGTCTGGCTGCTCTTGACCATCGATCTCCTGGCATTCGTTTCGTTCTCACAGGCGGCAATGCCCTGCACCTGTACTCCTGAAGCTGAAGCCACAAGTGGGGATTTTTAAAAGTCAACTGCGTTTTATTCATTACCGGTTATTCTTATCATTAAAGATAATGAATCAAAATGAATTTTTTCATTTAGGGCTTTTCCAGATGATATTGTGAAATATCATCAGTGTCTAGTTATCCCTGCAGGCTCATTATTGGGACTAATGCAGTCAAATTTATCACATAAATTGATGTTCCTCTTTAGGCTTTTGAGGTGTGCAGGCTAGTTTTTCAATCAATGGGCGTTTTTAGAAGAAATAGCAAAACTTTTGTAGTTGTTACTTCTGACTTGTTTTGGTTAGATAATGTATGCATGAATAATTACATATAAAGATACATATAAATGTATGGAGATATATGGAAAGACACAAAAATACAAAAATTCAGAAACCATTATATATACATATGGTATATATATATATATATATTGATAGATATGTGCATATATATAGTACATATATATGCATCTTTATATATGCATCTGTCAGTCTTTCTACCTGTCTACCTGTCTATCACCTCTCTGTCAGTTGGGCAGCCATCTATTTACCTGTTGTCAATGACAGCCAGTACCAGTTGAAACCCACAGACACAGACACTGCACACAAGTGCACATATGTGAATGCAATGCTTTTTGATTTTTCTCATGACTTAAAATGCATTTGTCTTTGTCTTCAAAGTAGGCATAGAATTTATTGGAAAAGGTCCTTGCAACAACTTTTCTCCAGCTTAATAGATGCTCCCACCCCATCTCCCAACTTTCAGTTTCTCAGACAAGTAGTCTGGGGTGAATTTTTTTTTTTTAAATTTAAGACTTACGTATATTTATTGTATGGAAGAAAAGAAAAATAAAATTTCATAGCAAAATAATAGGGGAATAGGAAAGTCGATATATTGCTTATTATTTTTAAGGTAGTTATATAGAGTACAAGACATGGGCATAAAAAGCTCTCCAATCAACATAAACATGAACCTTCCTTTTTAATGAACTAAGACACATAAATAATATAACTAACTTGCATTTTTTCCTTTCATTGCTATCCCTCTCTTCATATGAGCAGTTTCCTTTGAAGTAGTTGTGTGCATAGGAAAAAATATTACAGTCGTTATACAAAATGTGTGCGAGAATGTAATACAAGAATTTTACAAGAGTAAATATGTTTATTCTTTTTCGTTGTTTTGCTGGAAAATTGATAAACCTGTCAACCTTCTTTTACATTCTATGGATGCATAACAGATTACCAAGTCAGCAGATGAAAGCAACATATAGTTATGAGCACTCAGGCTCTATGAATCAGGTATCTGGGCTCAGCATGACAGATTCTTGCATTATGGTGTCACAAAGTTAAGAGTCCAGGGCTGACCAGGCTTTGTTCTCACCTTGATTTTTGCCTCAGGAAGCATGCACTTCTAAGCTTACTTAGGAATCTGGCAGAATTAGTTTTCTCCAGTTCTCTACTTGAAGGTTTGATGCTTGCTTTGGGGAGGCTTTCCTCAGCTCAGCTCCTAGAAGATTACAGGTTCCACAGACCCTTTGTAGCATGACAGGTTATTTCTTGAAAGCAGTACAAATAATCTCTTTCCAACTATTAGGTCAGAGTTTGATTGGAAGCAGTGTGATCATGGAGTGACTCTGTGTCACCTTCAGCATGTTCTTTTAGATAGAAGCAAGTGCCAGTCCTGCAGGTTCTCAAGGGACGGGATTAAGGAGATTCATGCTCTTTGGCAGTCCCCTTAGGGTGTGGCAACCCTAAACCTACATACATCCAGATCAGAAAAAATTTCTCTAAATCTCTCCTTTTAGTATTTTTACAAATATTTCATGTTCCTCCTAGTACCAAGAAGCTTCATAGTTTTCTTAGACTGAAAATCTGCATTTCCTAGACATTTAACTGCTAGTAATAGAAATTAAATTGTGAGTAGGTTAAGCAAGGTTAGATTTAATGCCAAGCGTAGTTTAAGAACAGAGGCAAGGCTGCAGTGGACAGGTCATCGGAAAAGACCTCCTCTGGTAGAAAAGAGGCATGTAAGAAAGGGCCCTTCCTGAAGGGATCTTCATCTCTCACTTCTGCGTTGCTCTACAAGGGGTTCTTTACTTACTCTGCTGTGGCTTTCTTTGCTGTCATCCACATTCTAGACATCAGAGGATTAAGTGTAGCAGCACTCATGCTAGGCCTGTGGACACATGCCAACTATGTGTACTTACTAAGTTGCTTTTACTGTTAATTTACTGCTAGTTTTCTTATTGATGTATACAATACTGTGGTAAGAGGAGAGAAACCTCACTGCTAAAGAAGGTTGGAGGAGGCTGAAAAGCCAAACTCACAGATATCACCCTCAATTATATTGGTTTTGCTTTTTCTTGGGCGTTCTCTATGGATTTTTATTCTATTCATATTTTTTTTACTTGTTTCAGAGTAGAATTTAACTCTGACAAGTCCCACATTTCTCCTAAAAATTTTCTTTTCCATTGGTTTCTATTACCTGCTTTTTCTCTTATTGGTTTTTTCCTCACAGTCAGTTATTTCCTCAGCTTCTGCACTTTACTTATATTAAGGTGATACTGTTTGCATCCTTTTGAGAGCATGAAGGTATTCCCTAAACTTTTTCTGCTTGTGATGGTTAACAATAATTTTGCAATTTGATTGAATTAAGAAAGTCGAAGAGGATTAATGAAACTCATTTCTTCCTATACTTGGCAAATGATGGGGTCCCAAATTGGGGTGCTCCATCTGGTCCCTGGGCCACTATGATGCCAGCTCTCTGCCCTACTTCCTACCTGCTATGAGCCAAGTCTTTTCACTTTATCATACCCTTAGCCCTTCATGTTTTGGCCTTGAGACCAGTTGACTATGGACAGAATCTCTTGAATCAGAAGCCACATTGAACCTCTCCTCTTTAAATTGTGAGTGTTCAGTGTCAGTTCTCACCCACAGAAAATTTAATACAGAAAACTAGTAGTGGAGAAGTAGGGTCCTCAATGTGAACATATCTGTCCATGTGGATTACAAGCCTTTGGAACTGGTTTGTGGGATATGTTTGGAATAATTTGCTAATATGGGCTATAGGAGCCTTAGAAGATTTCTAGCAGAAGTGATGAAGGCTTCTTGCTACAATTTATAAGAACAGATGTGAACAGGAATATGGACAGCAAAGGCCAGACTCAGGAGGTTTCACTTGTAAACAGGAACTGCATTGCCAGGTGGACTAGAGACCATGTGTGTTGTACTCAAGTAGAAGTTTTGTCTACATTTTTCCAAACCTATATGTGAAGAAATCAGGTGTGTGGCTTCTTTTTGGGTGCTGGTAAAATCACTGTTTTGGAATAGAAATGGAAAGCACAGTAATGCATATTATTCTTGATTTCAAACAGATTTTCATTTCACTTTCCTTTGGATTGAGATGGGATGATCTCTAGTCACTCCTTCCTGAACACAAAACACACATGGAAAGAAAGTTGTATTCACTCTTGTGTCCTGTGTCCTGGCTTCTCTCAACTTCGCCCTTTTTATGGTCCTGGATTTGTAGGCACTGCGGGGCAAGGATGCTTCATCAACATTTCCGCATTCTCTGTCTATGGTTCTGAGAGCCTCTATCTTGTACTGGAACGTGAACAAGAGATAGGTAATGGTTAAATGCAGTTCTTTAATAAATATAGCATGTCTCCCATTAAAATGGTCAAGAGGGAAGAGCACAACATCTTTACATCTGTCCTTCAAATACTCATAATTGAGTGCTTTTTTATAATTAATCCATAAATCCAATGTATCAAAATGTTTTAAAAGATTTCTGGACCTCATTCCAGAACCATAATTTCATAATTTTGGAAAATAAAGCCTTTATTGCTACTTATAAAGCTTGTGAATTATAGATCTATTTGTTAGTATACACTTCTTAACCAAGAGGCCTTCAGAGAAAGACAAAAAAAAGTTTCCTAATAAAAACCTTTTTTGGCAAGGTAGAAAGTATTAATTATTGAATCTTTGATGTAATTTGGGTATAAAAAATACATATGCAAACAGCTACACTCTTTATTTACTGATAAGAGTCATACAGTATAATAATGTCTGTAAGTATAATATCATGTATGCACCTTCTATGATACCAAAACATTATGAAAACTGTTTGCAATGTATTAATTTGTCAAATCCATCTTGTCAAGGTATCTTTAAAGTGTCTCACTGATATTTGTACTTCAATAAAACAAAAAAATAAAAATAAAAACCTTTTTCGGGGCCAGAGAGCTGGCTTAGTAGAATAAGCATTTTTCTGGCAAGCACAAGGGTCTGAGTCTAGTCCCTGGTTCTGCAAAAAAAAAAAAAAAATCATCTTTCAGTAATTATTGCAGAGATTAATTTAAACAATTAAATATTCTAGTTAGGTAATGACAACAATCCTTACCATAACCTTGTCCCCCTTAAATAAAAAGCAAAACATTGAAACTTTGGGTACATGAATCTCTGTTGATGTAACTTGCTACAGAATATTCATAGGTAGCTTGAGAAACATTTTTCTGAGTTACTGACTGTCTAAAAGTATTTCCCTTCTATATTTTATAGATAAGTTGACGAGGTATAGTAATTTAGGTTGGAAATATTTTTCCATAGAATAATAATGGGATTCTATCACTTTGTAGTATCTGGTATTGCTAAAAAAAGTCAGTCTGATTTTGTTTAGTTTTAGATGATCAGTTTTCTCACTCCAGAAGCTTTTAGATTCTTTTATATTTAGGGTCTTAAAATTTTACAATGATATCTTTAGTGTGGTTTTTATTTTATTCATCGTTGCAGCGCTTGTTGGCCCTTCAAATTTAACACCATACATCTTTTGGTGCCTTTGCTACCTTTCCAGTTACATATTCTTTTTTTTCTTATTGAAAATGCTATTACCTCAGACATCGGAACATCTGTATTTGAAATATAGTCGTGCCCTCTCTTGTGCATCCCCTCTCAGCCTTGATTTCCCTCATCTTTGTTTTTCTTTTCGTTTTCTACTTTCTGATACATTTCTAAATTTTATTGGCCATTTTTTAATTTTTATTTTTTCATTAACTTTATTGAGAAACAAATAGCAATGAGACAGTTTCAAAACCAATTACTATGACAGTTTCAATAATTAATACATTGCATATTGTTGTCTTCATAGTGGTTATTCATAGTACACGATGCAGACATGATATTCTATCCAAACACTACTAGTACAAATCTTTCTTCTCATTGAATTAAGAGAAAGTAGCTGTAGATGAATCCTATGTTGTATATACAAAATGGTCGTTCATTTGTGTCCCTTTTTTGTTTAGTTTTGTCAGAGATGGGTATTCCATTGCCATTTAAATATAGTAGGTGTGTGGATTCAGCAAAATAATCCATTCTTGATATGGGAGTTTTAAGACTATTCTTTGTTCATATAAACTTTTTTTTTTTTTTTTTTTTTTGGTCTTTTCGAGACAGGGTCTCACCATGCAGTTCAGGCTGGCCTTAAGCTTGCTTTGTAGGCTGGTCTCGAACTCACAACAATCCTCCTGCCTCAGCCTCCCAAGTGCTGGGATTACAGGCATGAGCCACCACGCCCGGCTTAAACTTGTTTCTATTAATATATTTTCTTAATATTTTTTCTATTTTGTTAATTTTTAACATGTGTCTACAGGGTCTCACTGCACAGATCAGACTCGTCGTGATCCTCCTGTTTCCAGCCTGCCAAGTGCTGCGATTATAGCCACGCCCCACCACGCCTAGTCTCAATTGCTGTCTCAGTGCATTGGGCTGTGGGGGTGCAGCAGGCATGACACGCCGGTGATTGAACCCCGGCCACTGTGCACTGCCTAAGCGGGCACTTTAGTCCACTGAGCCAGTCCTCTATTTGGTAATTTTTTAAGGCTGCTTTTGTTTTCCTTTTCTCGAGGATTTGCTTTTGTCTTGAATATCTATGTGGCTTCTTTGCTTCTGGTGCTGCTTCTGACTGTATCCTTTTGTATGAAAGACAAGAACTACTACAGTCAGTATGCATTCATTTTGCTTATTGTACAATTAGTGTCTTTATTGACCTTCTTCTTAGTAATTATTTTTCAATTGTCTGGAAATAGGCAAACTTTAGTATTAAATTTTGGAAATGATGGGAAGCTGTTTTATTGCTCTGTCCAGAATATTTTATAGCACTCGTCTACTACTTATCCACTGGTAGTGTGCCAGTAACAACTGGAACTGAGTCTCATGTTTCTCAAGTGAAGTTTATGTACGTGGGTCTTAAATTCCTAAACTTTGTAATGGCATTGGTTGTGTATCAGTTCCTCCTCCCAACTTGTGGTAAGTAATTTTGCACAGGTAATTTCCTGGTACCCCATACTGACCTTAGTAGAAAAAAAATTCTACCTGAAAGATGTGAGGGGCTGAAAACTTCCAGACCATTATTTGTGCCTTGGGGATACTTGAAGGCAGAGGTTTAAAGCAAGTCATTTTAATCATCTAAAAATCAAGGTTTTCAAGGGCAATTTATTAAGTGTTTCCCCCTTCTTTTGTCTGTGTTTGTCCACTGGCACCCTTATGCAGAAGAATAACCACTAGACACAGGCATTTTTAGGTGCAAATACTGTGCTGTGCATCTGCCTAATAAAGTTGTTGTTGAAGCAATTCCTATTGCCTTCTGACCTCAGGGTCTGCATAAAGCCTCTCATTCATTAAGCAGTCCATTCCATTAGCAGCAGGCCGTGTCTGGGATCCTGGGAATCCTGCACCTGGCCTGCTTTACTCTTGACAAATCATCTGATTTTATTAATAGCCACCTGGAAAATTGCATTGAGGACAGGGGGCTGAGGCACAAAGCCCACTCCTCCAAATGAGCGGCAAGAAACGACTTGCCTGGGAGTGTTACCCGTGCAGCCAGTCCTCAGAAATGGGCATTTAGAAGGAAATGATTCAGTAGTTCTTTGCCACATTAACTCTGCCACTTCTTTTTCTGAGGGATATTTTAATGAGGAAAGTTCCTCCGGTTTGCATTTGGGAGTGGCGGCTAGGATAGCACCCTGCCTGCCATTTAAAGCCCCGCAGCTCCCCTTAACCAGGGTCTTATGTCAAGCCCTGTCTGACTGTCCCCTCACTCACAAGATGCTCCTGGAATCATGCCTGGCGGTTCGGTAGTAGCAATGCTTCTGACCCCATGGCAAGACTTTTCTGGCTGCCACACTGCATCAAAAACTGTGGGATTATCCCTCCAGGAGGCAGTTCTTTTGCAGTTGTTAGCAGGTGTTGCAGAACAGATTCACACTCTCTGGGAAAATGGAAAGCACAGGGTTATGGGGTGGGTGTTGCCTCCAGGTGACGGTGATGACGCCACACCCATACACACTCCACGGGGGCTCCCAGGGCTTCTTCCAGAGCTCTGAAGCAGCACAGGCACACTTAGTAAAAGGTGTTTTCCTTCTGGGGAAGAAGGAGAAGAAGCTTCCTAATTACTACAGGAAAAGGAAGAGCCTTTGTCAATTATTTTCCAGAGAAGAAAGAAAACTTCAGGGAACTCCCTGAAGTTGAGTTAGAAACCTTATTTTGAACAGAGAAAAAAAATCGCAGATAGCCTTAGAAATGAAGGCATGTGTGTCCCCATTTCTTCAGATTCGGAACGTAATGAGCTTGAGGCATCTGTGGCTTTCACAGCAGCTTTGGCCTTCGGTGCATGAGTCCTGAAGAATCCTCCTGCCTGGAGCCCTGCCTTTGCACAGCCCTGATCCTGGATGATTGGAGGGAGCACTGACTAACTGAAAAATTACAATGTTTAAATACTATCAAGAAATAATAGCTCTTGCATAGATTGCACAGCCTTATTGCTTTCAAGTGCAAGCAATTACTCAAAGTAGACCAACTGAAGTATTGTGAGGCAGTGCTCCTCGGGAAACCTGTTTTAATGTACAACTTTAAAATGATTTATTCTCCACATGGCAATTAGCAAATATAAATGGTGTGATAATTGCTTGCACGCCATGGCCTCTTGGAAAGAGTTTGGAGAAGAGGAAATTATACTTTTCTCTCATGTGGTGGACCTAGATATAAATTCCTTTCATCTCATGTGTGTTGTCAGCTTTCTGTTTCTATTCCTTGTGGGCATCATAGACAATTTTTGGAAAAGGCGCATTATGAGCGTGTATAATGCCCACATTTACTTTGGTTTCATTATTAATTTTAATTTTATTGGTATATAAAAGAGTGATTAACAGGAAAATAAAATATCAAAAAAATAAAATATTAAATTTTAATATATAACGTGTTCAAAGTAAGCATTAACATTTGCAACATCAACTGTTTACCTGCTTACAAGACCTAAAAAGTAACAGCAGAAACAAATTCCTATGTAAACTACAATGAAAATACAATAATTCTCTAGAGCAGAGATAACCTGTGCTTCAATTATACCTAAGGCAGTTTTCATACATGTTCCATGTACAAGTTATGGCTTATGTTGAGGACAGATGTGTTTATTTTCTTATCTTCTTTCATAGGTCATGCCTGACATTTTGCTGGTCTTCCTGTTTTCCTTGGAGGTTCTTGGGATATTTCACCTTTCCGTTAACCAGTTTGCTGCTGGGCTGTTTTGATGAGTCCTGTGGGCAGAGACACACTGTTCTTCTGTTGTAGTCAATCGTTTCTGAATTCTAGGCCTAACCCTCTAAGAGTATTTCTCTGTGATATTTTGTGCTTGTTATTTTTGTATTTTATGGGACTCTTTATGCTTGACATGTTTAGGACTGAGTAAAACTCAGCCACTGGCCAACATTTTGTGCTTGAAATGACAACATAGTTGCCTAGCTCATTAATGCCACCTCCTCTTTTTTTTATTTCATGGTGACACATGACAATCTCTGACTTCATTTATACTGAGGATCCACAATCAATCTTTTGTTTGTTGGTTTGTTTGTTCAATAGTGTTGGACAGGGTCTCACTGTAGTCCAGGCTAGGCTTGAATTCGCTATGCAGTACAGGCTCACCTTGAGTTTTCAGGATCCTCCTGCTTCAGCCTCTTGAGTGCTTGGATTACCTCCATGCCTGGTCTATTGATCTTATCATCATGCTGTAATGTTGACACCATCAAGATTACTTTTGTACTACTTTGTTTTTCTCTATATAGGGGGCGAAGGCTACAATTTTTGAAATTTAAAAAATTGTAATATTTATTTCTCAGTTGTGAACTTGCAACAATTTTTTTTTAAATCTCATCTTTGTTCTTAATTTGCTTTAAGACAAAAATAAGAAAAATAGAAATAAAATATAAGAGAGTTTCAAATCAGGCTAAGAGGAGAGTAAAAATAATTGATACATTGCACATTGTTATCTTGATGATAGTTACTCCGAGTACAAGATATAGGCATGAAATAATATCCAGGCAATATTAGCAAGATCTTAAGAGAAACTACCTGCATATCTATCTTAATTATCTTGTGTGTGTGTGTGTGTGTGTGTGTGTGTGTGTGTAACATCAATGAATAACTGATGAACCAAGTGTTGAAGGTGACATTTGCATTACTGTTTGAAATAATTGCACCAATTCTATTTGCCATATCATGCTATTTATTACTGCAGGAAGAAGAGTGTGGTGTTTGAGTTTCAGGATAAATTTCTGAATTCAAGGTGTAGAATGTCTTCATGTCTATCAGTGCATATGCTTTATACTATACATTATATAATACTTGGGAAAGTTTACTTGGCATGCATTGCCAAAAGCTTCAACAACCAAAAAGTTGTCAGCAAGTTGTTTTTCAGCTGTCATGTATTTGGATGGTACATAAATTCCTTACCTGTACAAACAAAGCTTTAAACAAATGAGCAAATAGCAGCTCAGTTGTCAGATTTATTTTTTTCTTGGGAGGTCTTTATGCAGTGAGAATGTAGGCAATCTTGAAGGAAGCCAAATCTTTTCAGTGCCTTTAATTGTCTAAAATTGTCTGGCCCACACCTGTCACTTCTTCACAAACCTTTTGGATTCTGATAATTATAATGTTGAAGTCCTCTTATGAGGCCTTCATAACTCTTATCTCTGTTGAGGTAGAGAGTAGTCATGACAAACATGTTTTTGAGCATTGTTATTGATACATATAAAATGTTTTCATGTTTTTCATTTTACTGTATTCCAAAACATCTTTTATCATATCATCTGTTACAAATGACTTCCGATACTGAATCAGTGTTGGCATTCTCCCTAATAGGTTTCTATCCTGGCAAAAACTTAATAACATTTTTCACCTGCTTCTAACATTAGATCTTGAAATACACCTACGTGACCATTTTGTGGCATTTTGAGTGGTCAAATATTTATTTGCATTCGTTTTCTTCCTCATCAGAACCAAGGTCTTCACTCTGTATTTCTCTATCTATTATAGACTGCTAACTTTGTTGGCTCATGTCATCTATGTCTTCCTTGATAGCCTAGTCAGAGCTGCCTAATGACTAATTTTCAAGCATTTCAAATGCTAACCTCCCAAAGTTGTAAAAGCAGATCTGCAGGCAACACTGTACTAAATTGAGCTAATTTCTATAAGAAAAGGTAAAAGAAATAATTAAAAATCATAAATTCACAAAAATATTACACGGTGCATAAAGCGGGCAAAACATGCCTATTTACACTTTGATGCCAGTATTTACACTTTGCCATTTTTCTTATCAAAGTGGATGAATGCAAAGATTGCTTTCTGCATTCCCTCATCTCAGCTCACAAGACACACAGTCAGCCATCTTTATGCAAATGTCCATACTTTCATTAGAGAAGTATGGTGAGGACATCTGTGGCCCAATATGAGGAACTAAAGCAAATCCCTGAGATAATCAACTTCCAAGGAAATTTATTTGGGCTCTCGGTTTTGGAGGTGCTTATCCTTGTTCAAGTGGTTTTGTGTCTTTGACCTTGTGACAAGGCAGCACATGGCATAGGTGTGCTCACCAGTTGGCCAGGAAGTGAGAGGGAGAGGAAGGATCTAGAGTCCCACAGTTCCCTTTGAGAGTGCACCCACAATAACCTAATGTTTTCTCCCAAGAACCTAGTGATCTCGCACCGTGCCATATCTCTAGTGACTCCAGTATTTCCCAATCCCACCACCCTGGGGATCAGGATAAATTTATGAGGTTTCAGGAGGCATTCACCACATAGGTAATAGAATGACCAAATTATAACCATGAGCTTTTGAGCCACTTAAAATTATAGTTGCTAACATCTCATTTTGACAAAAATGGAACTCTATTATAGAATATTTTTTAGGAATAAATGCAGAAAAAGTCATCCTCAGTGGTTGGGAATTTTTGAAAATGTAAGTTAAGTCCTAATTGTATTTAAAATAAAGTCTACATTCTCTGCTAGCAAATATGAACCCTACACAGTCTATCCATAGAGCTTCTAAGTGTGTCTCATTCACCCTTTCTCAGTCTCTACTCCCCTTGGTTCAGGATGATTGCACTGCTCTCATAGCACCTAATATCATCTTAGAGTTGTCTGTGCTCAATACCTGTCCTATGTAATGCAGTGCCCCCAGCACCATGACGCTCAACCCACGCTTACAGCAGCACTGCTGCTGTATAGTTTCCTAATAACTGAGAATACATTAATAAGCAACCCACCTTAGATGCCTCCATTTCAGGGAAGTTCCATTGCCATGGCACAACCAGAAAATATGCAAATTAGCAAGATGATATCAGATGGTAAAACAATCTGCAAAGAAAGCAGTTTGAGCTCTCAGTGTCATCTGTGAGGAGGGGTCTCTGTCCTGATGCCGCAGCTCCAGCCAGAATCGTGTAACAAAAAAGGAGATAAGACCCCTTAAAAAGAAGTGTGTCTTAACCTGCTGCATGTTACAGGAACAGGAGGTTTTGTGACTAAAATAAACCTGGATGAAAATGTGCTTCTGCAAGACAAACTCGAGCTGTCACATCACTCTTTCTCACCAGGTTCCTTGACTTTAAGAGGACAATAAAAATTTCCCAGGAAAGTATTGTGACTGCTGGGAGAAAGAAACTATAATGGGTCCAAATTTATGGGGTTTTACTACGTATCATTTGAAAAGGCAAACTTCTGAAAACACTGAGTTGGATATGTGGCTGTTGTTTTATGTCACTATGGAGAAAGTGGCTTTTCTCCCCCTCCTTTTTTTGTTTCCTTGAGTATCCATTTTTCCACAACAAACAGTATGTGATGGGCATCATGGTGCCCTTCACAGAGGGTAGGTATGGGCTGTCCATGGGGTCCGTGGCTACGCCCAGGGCTTCTCTGCTCTTTAGGCATTTACTCTAACAGAGTTGCCCAGTTTCTAACTGCTTCTGGACAATGCCTCTGTCTACTGTGGCTTTCTTCCCTCTGCCCTCTAACGCCTCTCCCCTGTTGTTTTAATACATCCTCAGGGAGTTTCTTCTCTTCTCTGTGTAGTCCTAAGAAAATGTTTTTCTTGGATCCTTACTTAAAGAGAGTTATGAACCACTGGGAAAAAGCTCTTCTGTTGATTAGGCTTTTTTTCTTCATTTGGGGGAAATCAAATGACTGAAATATAAATTTGATTTGAACAGTTCTTAAATATATTTTTTTCAACAGAGACAAGAAATTTGCCTCTGCATTTTGATTTTGCACATTTAAAAAGTCAGCCAGAAAGATTCTTAACAACCAGAAGTAGAAATTGCAAGAAGCAATCTAAATACAAACCAGCAGAAATGATTAGGATAAAATGTCTTTTGCATGTCTGATCTATAAACACATCTAATGACCCACTCAGAGCCTCCTAGTATTATTGAAAGTAACATATTCTTGCAAAATGAGTCTCAAATTCAATTTTTAACTGTCCTATAGAATTTGAAAAGCATGTCAAATATGATTTCAAAATTGCACTACTCATGTAATGTTCCATTAAAAATTTGAGAAAACAAAGGAAGACAGGATAATGTATTTATATGTTTAGCAAAATTCCATGAATGCATCTGTTTGAAGAAATGCTCCAGAATTATGACATGAGCTTCTTTAGTTGAGTGGTAGGCTTCAAAGTGTTCTGTTTATTCTTCTATTGGTGAGAAGCAAGGGTTCCCATACTTCACTATCTATCGCCCTTAGTGTTTCCCACATACTCTCAGTCTCTGAGTGGTGCTTTGGCTTGGTAGATTTAATATGTGCTCATTTGGACAGAGCATTGGAACAAAGAAGCACCACTCCAAGTGAGATACCAACATGGAGTGGACAACTGATAACCAACACGATAAACACACAGAGATGAAATGGGCTTAACTGAAGGCACCTGAAAGATCAACTATCTATGACTCGGAAGGTGAAGTTTCCCTGAAATTGTTGTGTGATTCCCTCTCTGCAGAGACTTCTGTTTTCCAGTGTTATATATTTTCTTCCCTGCAGGGGCTGTTCTTCACCATTATTTGTTGTCCTGAGAAAATAACTCTGGGAGTGAAAAAAAAAAAAAAAAATTGCTGTTTTCTTCACAAGGGTGTCAACTTAATTTAACAATGGAGTTTCTGGCCTTTCTTTCTGCCATGAAGAGGTGAAGTCTTCTTTACTCTTTGAATTTAAGGCTGCTCATATAACTTGTTTCAGCAAAAGTGATACTAGCAGAAGTTTTTCTCTCTCTGGCTGACAAAGAATAGAGACAGGTTGTCTCTTTTGAGACTTCTCAGACAGACTGAGAAACATTTTTTGTAAAAGGTGAGACAAATACCTCAGTCTTTGTGGGCCGAAGGATCTCTTACCACCAATGCTCTCTGTCACAACCACTGAATTCTGTTAAAAAATAAAACAGAGCATGCCTGTGTTCCAACTATTTTTTAATAGAATAGGTGTGGTCCATAGGTTGTGGTTTAACAGTTTGGTTTAGAATTTCCAGCAGAACTGCCAACTCCAGATGAGTAAGAGAGACTGTCCTTGGTCACCGAGCCCTTGGTAACACTACTGATTGCAGTCACCAGGTCTTTTCCACTGTTTTCTGACACCAAGCAAAAGAAGCATCAAAATAAACCTGAATGGAGGTGGCCTATTATTCAAAAAATTCCAAATGTGACATGTTTATTAACTAAAATACCAAAAATGATAGGATGTTAATTGCTGCATCAAAGGATATTGGTAATAAAACTACAAAGTTAAAGTCACAAAAGAAGGAGAGGGAAGAGTCTGTTCATTCTAGCTGTAGTCCAACTCAGTTTTCCTAAGAACACGACCATCACTAGTCCTCAATAACAAGTGGAGAAAAGTCATAAGATGTGTTTGTGTAAAGTTCATTATCGTGAAGTGGCAGAATCTTGAATCTTGAGCAATTTAAAGAAATTAAAGCTTTGTTCCATAATATTTGCACAAATTGCAGGATCCCAGTGATTTTTTTAAATGAAAGTTGCCATTCTATTGGAAAACACAGTGTGGGGTTCTATAGCTAGGGGTCACAGACAAAAGCAGGAAATTAGATTCACTTGTCCTGACGTGTTTACCACATTTCGCATAGTAATTTCACCATCTGATCCATAATTTCTGGGGCTGGGGAGATAGCTCAGTGGAATAAGTGCATTTCTGCTTCATGAAATTCTAAAATGTCACTTTTGAAACCTGACTGTTGATTTTTACATGTCACCCACAATTTCAGAACAAATGCCAGTAGAGATATGTAGGATATTCTTTTAATGCTAGGATTTATTGAAAATCACAACTTCTTTTTTGCTCTGGCAAAAGAAAGGGGTGGAAGACAAAGATGACAAGGGGCATCTGTGCTTAGTTACATATGACTTGAGCCTAGAGCTAATAGCATGAAATATATTCATACAGTGAACTTCTGCAAATGCGAAACTTCCGTGCTTCACGATCTAAATTCATACCAATGGAAAGGCTTAAAATCAGAGAAAATGACTGGGAAAACCTGTTTGAGAACATAACAGGCTTGAAAACCAAGAGGAACATAAGATCAAAACAGAAAGGGGGCCTTGGCATTTAGTCAATTAACAAGATCTTTCGTGTAGATGGAGGAAAATATGAGATGAAAATCTTCAGACTAAAAATATTCCTATGTTCCTACATGATAACAAGAATTTATGCAATAAAGAAATTATATATAGTCCTCTCAAATTTATGTTGGAATTATCCAGAGGAGCTTTAACTGTCCCCAAATGGCATAATATACATAATTTTAAAAGATTGGTTAAACTTATGCCCCTTCAATTCTTATGCCCCTTCAACAGGCAAATTAGTACTTCAAGAAAATATTTTTGCTTTGAAGTAATTTGTGAGTAAGCTAACTAAACAAATAGGTACACCTAAGAAGAAGGACACTTTAAGAATTTTAAATTCACATGCAGAGAAACGAGTCTGGTTGGCTTGCTCCAGCCCTGACCGCATCTGGGGTGGCAAGTGTTTGGCAAGGCTTTTGATATTGTACCGTAGGCTCACTCCTTCTTTCGTAAGTGAATCATGTAACTATTGGTTGATATGTTAAATTCTACTGTCTTTCTGGCACCATGATGAGTATGGACAAAGCAATCACAAGAAAAAGCCGTTGCTGTTCCTGTCCTCAATAAGTGACCTATAGAAAATGTAAAATGAAAACTGTGACCTGTACTAGGAAGAAGAACATGACTATGCAAATTCCCAGTAAAACTCACTTGTGACATCAAGGAGGGCTTTGGGGAGGATCCCAAAAGAGAAGAGGAATGAGTCGCTAGGACAGAAGCCAGAGGGTGGGAAGCAAAATCACACAGAGCTCAGGGATGCCTTGTGCAAAGCCGGGCCCGGGTGGAGAGGGACTGCTGTGTCAGCAGAAGTTAAAAGGAGAGCGTGGCTGCCACTGCCGGTATCTCACTAAGATCTAGAATCACAACATGCCAGGGCCGCAAGGGGCACTCATGTTGCCCAGTTCAATCTCTTCGTTTTACAGGTGAGAAAATAGACTCTGAGGGGTTAAGTGACTTGGCCAAGGTGACACTGCTAATGAGTGGGAGAGTTGGGATCAGAGCCCAGGGCTTCTAATTACCCTTCTAATGCTCCTCTACCACACCATGCTGATTCTTTGTATCTCTGCTAATGAGTAGAGAGAGATGCTGGGAAATTAGCATAATAATTATTTGTATATAAATACTGCATCTTAAATTGCTGCTATAGGATATAACTTATCCTTCACAATTTATGCCTACTACTATCTATCTACATTTCACTTTGAACTAGTATGTTCAAGCCAAAACTTGAGAAAACACAAATCATATCTCAATGCATTTTATATTAATGACATTGATTTATTTCTTTGTTCAGTAGCTATACTGCTGTGTTGTAGGCATTAGGCTAAGACCAAAACTGTCCTATTGTAGAGAACAAGATCCAATTACTTTTTTCAATGTGTTTACAACCCAGCAACTGTATATATGTACTACACTGTACTTTTTTCTTCTTGCATCTGGGAAGTGGCAGTTTTTACAACTAGAGCCTGGAACAAAAAGGTTAATGCCTCTGGAAAGAATCTTAGAATACTTCCCCAAATTGTATTTAGAACAAGGATCCATTCTCAGACGAGATGGTCTCAAGGTAAGGGAACAGCAAAGTTGTGAATAGGAAAACATTGAAGTTGTTTCTCAATTAGATCTTGGTTAGGTCTTCAAATCGAAATTACCTGGTGCATGCCTATGACAGATTACACTGCTTTGGAGAACTGGTGATAAAATCCGGCTGTTGAATTACACCAAACAACAAACATTGTTTGTTCTTAGCTGCATAGTGCTTTCCTATAATAATGATCATCCATTTGCTGGACAGCTGAGATTTTTTTAAAGCCTTGATTGCTTTTGGCATTTTATTATTAGTCTTGGAGGAAAGTGACACATTTGCAACAATTCTTGTACAAGCTGAAGTGTCCACCTTTTATAAATACTAGTTTTTTAAGACCTGTGTGTGTATTAGAGCTCAGTAGATTTTTTTCCCCTTAGAAATTCTGCAATAGAATTTGCATCTAATTTTTAAGCAAATATCATCATAACTATTAACATTTCTATAATTTCAGAAGAATCCCTTTGAACCCCTGGTTTTTATGGATAGAAGGGCAAAGCTGCCCAAAGAATACACATGCTGTCAATTTACTTGGTTTAATGAAAGCCAAATACTTCCAGACAAACCATTTCTTAAGCAAGGTACTACCCAACAGGAGCCAACTTCTTATCAGATAAGAATCTAAAACTCCTAATGAACTGCACTAGATACTGGCCTGATGGCGTTGATTCTTTCAGGATCACTAAAGAAATCACCTCGCTTCTGATACTTTTTACACCATCCATCTTGAAAATGTCTACGGAATGATTCTGTTGTTCCTTACGAAATGAAATTCATAGGCCTGGATTCTCTCACACAGCAACTTTATATACAAAGATGAGAATAGCAGAAAGGTCATTTCCAAGGAAAGTGACATTTATTTTGTATTCACTGAAAAGCTGAAAGATTTTCTCATTCACCCATACCGACTGAGTCCTGCATCTCCCTCAGAAGAGGCAAAAAAGATGCTCCTATCTGTTCTTACATCGGACACCAGGCTCAAAACTGCCTAGGGGGGAAAAAAGGCTTCTTTCAAAGAAGAATGTGCTGCCCTAGTCAGAGACTTTATTCCATTTAGATTTCAAACTCGCTGGACAGGTTTTGTTTATTTTGATCCACCCAACTAAGCTAGTGCCCACCTTCTTCTGAGTTAGGTTTTTACCCAGGTTACTTCTCCTGTTTTCTCTTACAGGAAAAGGTGATAAATGGACAGATTTATATATACACTTTTATGAATTTTGATCACATATATGTGTGTAATACAGAGTTCCTATGACTGCAAAGAAATACAGTCAGGATTAAAGCATTAGACTGTGAAAAAAGACCAAATGCCAAGGGCAATTGAGTAAAATCAAATCAACAAACATTTCCCAAAGGTCATAATAATGGTTTTGACGGCGTTTGCAGTAAGACTTCAAGTAAAGTCTTTGCTACCCTGTCCTCCTGAACTGAGTTTGGAATTGCTAATGTCATGCTGTAGTATCAGTTTTTAAGAAGCTGCTTTACATAAATTTGAGCATCAATTTTGTCCATTCTTAGAATATTATTGAGAGTAAAGTGTGTGGGCTCTGGGGCAGAGAAAGGTGGGAAAACACCAATTGGAGGGAAATATTTTCCTGCTTTCTAACTTGCCCTGAGCTGGAGTTTTATCCTCTTTGTTTTGTATGATGAATAATTAAGAGCCTATTGTCTTTTCTTCAACTGAAAATTGTTTTATTGAAAGATCACATTGCAGCATGGTGATGTATATCCCTAAGTAGAAGTCGTGGTTATATCACCTACTAGCTGCATAACCTTGCATAACTTGCTTCATCTATTTGTGCTTCTAAGTTTCACTTGTTAAATGAATTTCATCGTAGTCTCTACCTTATAGGGTCATTGTGTAGAATAAAAAAGAAAGCATATGTGAAATAACTATAACAAAACTTACCATATACTTAGGAGTCTCAATTGTGAACCATCAAGGAATGCCCCATTCAAGACAACTTAGGTCATTAGGAAATTGAAAAGTTTCAAAGGTGAGCGGCGTGTTGTTAAACTTAGAAGTGAATAGGAACTGTAAATCTAGCTGTTGGAATAATAAACAGAGTAATTATTGGAGAATTAACAGCAACTCTTATGGCATTACATTTAAGACTTGAACCTTGCTCCAACTACTTTTAACTTCTTTAATGTTTAAGACCTATAAATGTCAGAGCTCACTAATTTCTTTGGCTTTCAATAAATGCCAGTGACTTTGAGAATTGCCATTCCTTTAGCTTATCTGGCAAGTGCACAAGCTTAAAGGGTATCCAAGAGGGCTATGATGACCCATTCTCCTCTCAGTGGAAAATGCAAGTTACTGAAGTCAATTAGCTTCTGAGGCTGTGCCCCTTTTGGGGACCTTTGGCGAAGAAGCACATGAGGTGAGGTGGGCAGTAGGTTTCCAAGGGCAGAGAAGACAAGGTATTCTGTTAAAGATATTCTTTCACTAAGGAAAATATGCTGACAAATACATACATCATATTTCTGTAGAATCCTCAGAGAATAAGATAATTGTAACTAATAAAGCTTCTTAAATATCCAAAGTGTGTCCCATTTGGACCTCAAAATGATAATTCAACTATTTGAAATGGAAATATTTCTAATGGAAGTTGAACCTATTTGACCACAGGCTCTGGAGAAGAATTTTGCTTTTATTTAATAATGTAAAATCATCATTACGGATATCAGTTATTGAGCTGTGCTGTAGTGGAGGGGGCACTGAGGTATGAAGGACTGTTTGCCCCTGTCCTAACTGACCCAAGATGAGCATCTTATAGCTCTTCTGTTTCTTTCCTTATAGAGAGAGATAGTTAACTTTCTTTTAATATTATGACCTTCTCTTTGGACAGCCAAAAGAAAAAAAAAAAAGGTTAGATAGTTGCCTATCTGCCAGAATTCAAGTAATTAAACTTATAATTTATTCGTACGATGTGAAAGAAAAGTATATCTCTTGAGCACATCTTAAACACTAATAATTTTTGGACACGTTGCTTCCATCTAGTCCTGTCATACTTTCTGCAAGATAAAGGAGGCTGCTGGGCTCAAAGGGTTTGCGTAGGTAAGAATCACAGGAAGAGCTTGGTTGAACAATCTCTTGAGCTTCATCCAGGAGATTTTGGTTGTGTAGGTCTGTATTGAGACCCACGGTCCTGCATTTCTGTCTACCCAGGAGACCCTATTGGTAATTGTCCTTAGGAAAGATTTCCAAGGTGAGAAGGCTGAAATGTGACAAATGGGTTTGCAATAAAGGAATGTGTTATTTTTATGAAATCATGCTGTTTTATACATATTGCTACAAATTTTGGCTAGTGAGATATATTTTTGTTCACTTGTGGAATCTGAATTATAACCCAAATAGGCCTACATTGTAGGTAAATTGAGTTCCTTCCTCAGCCTTGTTAATCAAATAAGTGGTACCTGTAGATCTTATGCATACACATATATTTATTTTATTTTGGCAAATATTATTGCCCAGACACTGTTGTAGGTGTCAGTGATACAACAGGAAATAAGATACACAAATGTTTTCTTCTCATGGGTCTTATATTCTATAAGATACACACACACACACACACACACACATACACACACACACACACACAGAGGAAATAAAATAATATCAGATGATGGTAAGTGCTAAGATGAAATTAGGATAGGCTGGCATGATAGGGAATGACCTTTATGTCACCTGGGGAAGCTGCTCTTGGTGATGAATGGGCAGGTGAGGTCTGTCTTAGACAGTGATGTTTGAGCTCAAATCTCCATGAGAGAAAAGATCCTTACTAATCTGCAAGCAAATCCTTTATAATAAAAGGAAAAGTTTCTGAGTTGTGGAAATATCTTATGTTTATCAAGGGTGAGGGAACTCAGCGTGTCTGTGCCTGTGTTGATCCTGGAAGAAGCTATAGACCTGGAAGAGCTGGAAAGATGGCCTAACCATGTTCAGATCTGTTCTTTTCTATGATTGCTACACGGTGGCAAGGGAGAAACTAAAATCATGGATAGGAATGTAGTAAGACACAGGGCCAAGGCTGCAAGAAGGCCTGAGTGGGCAATGATCATCTCAAGGAGCTTAGGGTGAAATGTGTTGATTTGGAAGTGAAATACATATATATATTTTAGGGAACAGTCTACAGGGTGTCCAAGGTCTCACTACTAGATCCGACTTGTAGTCATCCGCCTGCTTACAGCCTCCCAAGAGCTGGGATTACAGATGTGTGCCGCCATGCCCAGTCGCACTTGCTGTTTCAGTGTGTCCCAGGGGTGGGGCTGACATGGCAGACCTGGGCAGTGGACCCCCAGCCCCTGAGCCTGCTTGCAAGTGCTTAATCTGCTGAGCTATTTGGCTGGCCTTGGGGGGCATCTGTCACCTTGGAGAGGCTTTGGGGGGAAGTGAGCTATATAGTGGCATGAGCCATTTGCTGAGAATATCTATTTCATTAGGTAACAAAAGCTGTCTGCCAACAGAATTTATTAATACTCACAGGCCTGGCAAGAGTTAATGGCAGCAGCGTACCTTGGAGTTTAGTTTGGTTATATATGCATATATATTTAAACAGTGGTTAACTATAGCCGTGAATTAGAATCACCTGATGCTTAATGATACAGCTGCCTGGACCCCATTCCAGATGAATTAAATTGGAGTCTGTAGGTAGCTGGGCCTAGGGTGATGTGTGCAGTACTGATGCGCACACTACTCCCAGCTGAGAGTCATTACACTAGAGCAGGTGTTAGGAAACTTGACTGAACATTAGAATCACTTGGTTAAGTTTCAAAAAATAACCCATACCCAGGCCTCACCTCTGATCAATTAAGTAAAAATCTCTGGGGGTTGGAGACCTGCACATTGGTATTTAAAAAGTAAAAAATAATAAAGGAGCAAGCTTCTCAGGAACCCTGCCTAGGGCTACAGAGATAAATGAAATAAGGTTGCTGTCTTTTGAGTTTATGTTCTAACAGGGAAGATGTGAATAAATGCAATGCAGCATACCCATCATAGAAAGATTACATTTTTTTAAAGTATAGGAGGCTTAGAAGAGAAAAAAGGGCGATTCTGTCTAAAAGGAACAGGATCGAGCAAGCAGCTCCACCAGTCTTGCTTAGAATTTTCTAGCTTGAGCACTGCAATTCCATAGTCAAGCAAACTATTCCATTCTATGCAAACCAGGATGATTGGTCACCTTACTAGGTGTTTCTGGTGGACATTTGGGACCATAAAGGCAGCATCACGAGGAAGGTGCATGGAAGTAGAGGTGCAGGGGGAAGTGGGTCCATTTGAGGATTTGAAAAGCTCCCTGGGGGCTTGGAAGCACACGAGTTCAGTTCTGCAGTGAGGAGGCCGAGAAGGAGTGGTTAGGTGAGTGTGCGCACACAGCGCTAGATCGCGATGGGTCTTTCTGGTAGAAAGCTTTGCCTTTTATCCTGCTGGCATCCAGGGAGGATTGAGCACTGTGGAAGCAGGTGACGGAAGAGCACAGTTATGAGCTCCCCTGAATTTAGATTTTCATGTTAGAAAGCTCCCTGGAGGAAGCTTCTTCAGTGGAGCATTGCTGACTCACTCAGGACTAACACCTCTAACCCTGCTGTCTATGCTGGGCTCACCCGGAAAGTACAGCATTCACAAAAGAATAGTGCAACCTTCAAAGGAAACCATTTGTTATGCAGATTCCGCATATATTACAGCCAAAGAAGAGGACTGGTGTTCAGACATTGGAATCTGTGAGAGTTTGGGACCTGTCAAGGCTTCACCACAGCGCCCTAACCAATGCATGAACAGAGTCTCCAGCTAGGAACTCTAAGGAACAGAGTTTGCTTCCTAACCTAGCTGGTGCTGGGAAGGTAAACAAATTTAGTCTGAAAGAATTTTGCCCTCTTGGAGGTCATTTGCACTCTTGCAGGGCATTTCTTTCTTTCATATATACATATATATATATATATATATATATATATATATATATATATATTTGAGGGAACAGTCTACAAGGTGTTCAGGGTCACACTACTAGATCCGACTTGTAGTGATTCACCTGTTTACAGCCTTCCAAGAGCTGGGATTATAGGTGTGTGCCACCATGCCCAGTCTCACTTGCTGTTTTAGTGTGTCCCAGGGGTGGGGCTGGCATGGCAGACCTGGGGAGTGAACCCCTAGCCCCTGAGCCTGCTTGCAATTCCTTATCTGCGGAGGTATTTGGATGGCCTTGGGGGGCATTTCTCACATAGATATTTCTTCTCTTGTAGAAATAACAGTGGATTTATAGCAAGGTAAAATGATTAATTTTCCAGTGTTCTTGCGGTTCACTGCTTAGTGTTATGGTTTGGATCTTAAATGTGCCACAAAGGTTTGATTCTGAGAGTCTAGTCACTGGGCTATGATGCTATTGGGAGGTGGGAGAACATTGAAAATGTGGACCCTAGTGGTAGGAAGCTAGTTCATGGTTAGGTTGTTTGCCCTTGACAAGGAAAATGGAATCCAGGCACCCTACTCCTCTTTTGCACTCTGTTCCTCTCATACTTTTCCTATCACACCTCCTTTTCACTCTGTCTGCCTCACCACTGGCCCAAAAGCAATGGCATTAAGCAGCCAAAATACATTCTTTAAAATTTGTGAATTGTTAATTTTGTTGCAGTAACAGAATCTGACTAACACATTAAGAAAAGCTAGGAAGACAGCAACCCACTTCAATGCCTGTGGTGTCATGGTATGACATTAGTCTTTGGAAAGTCGTAGCATTTTGACACCATTGTGCTATCACATTGTTTTATTCTCCCTATTTACTGGCCCATTTGATCAGACAGGTCTTGAATAATATTTTAGGTTGACTTTCATCAATAGCTTTAGTTTTCATACTATCCTCTAACTATAAAAATGATGTAGAAATAGCATCATGTAGAGAACCCCTCAGGCTGCTTCAAAGCTCAGGGACATCGAGGCACACCTGAGGATGTGATCTTGCATGTCTAGCATAGAGACACAGTGGGATACAGTTAGGTAACCATAATGTAGGACAGGTAAACACACATGTGCTTGATACAGCACTGTAGCAATGTAAAAAGAGATAACAACCCTTGTAAGAATTACACAACAAAGACACAGGCTCTGGAGCCCTTGCTTGGGCTCTCTGCTCTGCTCCATGCTGCCTGTTTTTTTGCTGTTATCTTAAACATTTGTGTTTTATACTCTCTGAGTTTTAGCTAGGAGGTGGACACCCCTGAGTAGACTGACACCAAGATTTTGTGTAACATCAGAAGTAACAAAATTAGCATTAATAATAATAAAGAAATAAACATAATCAATGTAAAACTAAATCTCATTAGTGCTTGAAGTTTATGTACAAATATAAGTCTCTTGGAATTAATTTATGTGAAGGGTATGTCTTCTCCCTCATTTATTTATTCATTATTTATAATTTTAGCTATAGATTAATGCTATGACATTAATTTTGTTGTTAAGAATATTCTAACTTGGTCAACAGGATCTATTTCATTTTCCTCCTATGTCTCAGTGACAAACCTGCTCTTTGAACATGTCCTTATTCAGTATCATCGCAGTATGCCCTAGGCCCACACATCTATTCTCTGTCTCAGCCAGAGAATCTACAAATTCCATTTTCTAGAGGAGGGCTTTAGAAAACACTACCTGAAGTTGGTGTATTATCTCTGCTTTGGAGAGTTATCAATAAGCAGAGAAAAACTAATCTTTAGTCTGCATCTGGGATACTGATTTCCTGTTTTCTATGAGTTCCATGTTTTTCAAAATGTAGTCTTTCTAGAGTTTTTGGCAACATGGCATAGTAGGTAGAGAGAGATATTTTCTGTTTGTTCCTATGGTAAATGATAAGGAAAATGGAGAGAATCTCACACTTGGTAAACATTTAGTGAATGTTTGGTCACATCTCCTTTTTCTTTTCTTTAATGTTCTGTACCTTCTTCCATTTACTCTTATTTATGTCTTCACTGTTCCCCTCCTTCTTCCCTTATCCTTCCTTCTTCTGAAACCTCTGTCAATCAGTGCTCTTTTCTTCCTCTTCTCTTAGAACTCATCACACTGTCCTAAAAAGTAAAGAGCTAATCAAACTTGCAGAACATTATCTCTTTTTTAGATCTGTCAAAAAAGTAAGGTCAGAGGCAATCCACCATTTCCTCAAGTTGGAGAGATATGTGAACACAGAGAGTTATAATTTACTGAAGCAAAACATCTATGGGAATAATTTCCAGGTAACCTGAACTATAATCAACAAATTGCTAGAAGCTCAGAGTGGAAAACTTTGAGAAGCAACATCTTCTGAGGACCCAGTTACAGTAGGTTTCCCAGTTCTTGAATTTTACCTAAAAGGATCTGATGAAATCCTCACAGAAAAAAATCCTTTATGCTTTCCATGGGAAAGTAGCCACTGTGAAATAATCCAAAGCATTCCATTTTCAATAAAGCCTACTGTCAAGATAATTTATTTTTCCAAACTCTAAGGTCTTGGTGTTATTTCAAAGCCTAACTTACCTGAGAGTAAGGAAATACTCAATATGTAGCCTTGTAGATATTGTTTTCCTTGTGTGTGTGTGGAGAACCAAGAAGCATTTAAAAAAGTTGTGTTGGGGATCAAACTCGGAAGTTTGCTCTTGTCAGACAGGTACTTATCCTGCTAAGCTTTCTCTCCAGCACCCCTGAAGAAGCACTTTTGAAGTTCATAGCCTAAAGATACAAAAATCACTAAAAGTTTGATACCTAATCATCAGAATATAGTGTGCGCTCTTTCACCAACCCTTACCTTTGCTTTTCTGTTACCTATTATATCAATTCTAGCTTTCATGAAGAATATTGCAATGCATACTAGCAGACAGAAACAAAGTTTGAATAGACAGAGCAAACATCAGATCTAGAATTACTCACTTCAGTTTTGTTGGCATGCTCGAGGTCCCAGTCATCCATCCATATACTTCTTGTACAACCTTTACAACCTCAGGAACTAGCTATGATGTCAGCACTTTCACAGACAAAGCATCTGAGGCACTGAGAGTTCATCTATTCCATGTCCCACAGTGTCTGATGATAGTGGCGAGACATTAGAGACACCAGAAGTACAAGAGGAATCTTGGTAAGTAAGGCAATCTGCCAAGGTTGTGCTGTAATATGGCAGACACTAGGTACTTGTGGCAATTTAAGTAGAAACTAATTATAATACAGTGGAAGACAATTACAATTAAATATAAATTCATTTCCTCAGTTTCCTGTGAAGTTAGTTGCTATCATGTTGCACTGGGCAGATATAATAATTTTATTCTTAAAGAGCCTGCTTGGTAGCACTAGCTCAGGTATTAGCAGGAAAAGAAATGAAATGTTAGAAGGCACTTGGTCAGGAGATCAGCTTCAATTTTCTGCCTTCTAACATCTGGGTGGAATCTGCTGATATAGCACCTTTTCTTTTTCATTTAACTGAACAGTTTAGGAAGATACACTGCTCACCAATAACCCAAGGTGTGCCTGGGCACTTCTTTTGTGCATAAGCAAGAAAAGGAGCTGATGGAGCTCAGATTTACCTTACCTTCTCTTTTAGCAGACATGCAGAGTACATAAGTTATGCTTCTCAGTCTTGTCTTAGATTCTCTTCTTGTTAGTCTTGTTATATTGAAGCTTATCTAATTTACCACTTTCCCTCAAAAGCTTATAATTGCTTGTTCTTTTTTTTAAAAAAAATTCTCGTTTCTTCTTTATCTCTAATTTGATCTGGGACTGATGTTAGAACTTGTGGTACAGACTCCTCATAAACCTGCATCATCCATATTTGAAGACTGAGAAAAGGGTGTGACCTTTAGGAGAATAAAAAGTGCTTTACATAGTTTTTAAGTTCAAAGTTGCCCTATAAGGAGAAGATGTTCAGTTTTTGAACTCTGGCTCGTGTAAACTCAGGGTTTTTCAGATGTCCAATGGAACTCTCAATTTTTTCCCCCTGTACATTTAGAAAAAAAAAAAAAAAACCCTTCACAAATAAAAACAGTCTCTTTGGGAGAATAAGAAGCAGGGTGGCATAGGGGTGGGGGTGTCTCTGGTCTGTGTGTGTGTGTGTGTGTGTGCGCGTGTGTACACATGTGCCTCCCTTTAGCACCTAGGAAGCAGTCAGAGATAAAGCAGTTCTCTGCCTCTTGCTCTTACTTATTTGTTCTTCTCTCCATATTTAATTTTAAGCAATTTTGTGCAAGAAGGTTGTGCACTGTCACCAGTGATTGCTAGTACAGAAGACAATGGTCAGTATTTTAGAGTCTTTCCTTTGAAAGACTTGCAGCAGCGGCTGTGAAGGACGGATGTTGACCATGCCAGTCAGACGCACTTGCAGCCAAATGCATTCAAACCAACTCACCCACTGCACTGAGTGGGTCCATGAAGACTTCCCTGACATCACTGTCAAATTAGAAGTAATTATAAACAAAGAAAAAACAGAAAAAGGCGGATGGCAGGAGGGAATGTAAATAGAACGATGAAGAAAGTGTTGGGTACCAGGTCACCAACCCTGGTTTCTGAGTGCCCTTAATGCACCAATTACCTGAGATGAGAGAGACTGAAACTTATTAGCAACTTAAAGCAAAACTCAGAACCCATCATAAATTATCATTTCATTCAGGGCTTTGGGAGAGAGATGGGGTCCTGTGTGATTTTTCCTGTTAGGTTTGTGGGCCTGATTTGGAAGCACTACCACAATACTAACTCAAATTTCCCATGCGCAAAATGCAGAAGCAGACATTTATTTCTTTTTCAATACAGTGGAGATGTTCTATAAATTTAACTTCTGATTAGAAAACTTCTTAGATTGGAAAATTTCAGCAATGAAATTTCAGTAATAAGCCAAATGCAGGTCTGCTTGAGGTCGAATGAAATTTAGATGAAAAATCCAGGATTATCAAAAAGAATGAGGGAACTTCAAGTTTCTGTGTATTCAAGGTCACTGGGTTGGATTCTTTCATTTTTGATTTTTATGGCAGCACATAATTTCGGTTCCCAGTTGACTCTGATTTTTTTAAGCAATAAATTTTAGGTTAAGAGAGTAAATTTAACTTGTAATCCAGCAGGTATATATCCTTATCTGAGTATTTCTATTGTGTTATCACTTGAGCATGTTGTACATATTGTTTCCTTTCCTAGAAAATAACGAATGTGCTAGTCTTGTGGTAGCATTTTCTAGCAGGGCATATTACCCAGGCATTTTACTGTTCGGAGATTGGGTTGATAGTGAACAGTTTTCTACTGAATTCATCTTCCTCTAAAGTAACTAGGCATGTAATATTCAGAGTATCGACTTCTACACATATTGTTTCTAATTTAATTCATGTAATAAATATTCTTCCTATGAAGTCCAGGCTGAGCCGGAACTTGGTGTGTCCCCCATGCTGGCCTCAAACTTGTGATCCTTCTGTCTCAGCCTCCTGGGTTCTAGGATTGCGGGTACAAATAGATTCTTTATTTTGACTGTTAGAAAATTACTGGTGAAGGGACTCTCTCCCTGCACTGCTGCCTTGCATTACGATGCTATTATTGTCCCTGTATCATTCAGGGTCTTTCTAATAAGGCTGTAAATTTTTAAGGGCTGTGATGCTGCTTTGAACTTGTGTTTCTCTGTCATTTTCCCTAGTGCAATTGCTCCAAATGACATGTGGTGAAGGAGCCCTCCCAGGCCAGTCACTGGAGACTTGTACATTTTGCTTGAGAAGTCTCCCTTGTTCTGTATCTTTAGGAGAATGTGAGGAGTTGAAAGACAATCTGAGATGAATGCACAGGAAATCCTCATCCTGCCAGATTTTTCTACAGTGGGTATTGCCCCTCTGGTGCGAGTCTTACCCTTTACTCATGCCATGTTGAACAAAAGGAAGGACTCTCCAGAAGGGATTTATGGCTGAAAGCATCCTTAATTATAGGCTAGTATAATAAGTCTTTCTACTACCTTAATGATTGGGGAATTAAGAAGCTCCTTAATAGAAATTGACAGGGTCCATTGTCATTGCAAAGAAGGTTCTGTTATGGCCTGAAGTACCCTGCCAGCCATCCCAGGATTTAGGGTTCCCTGAAGGCTCATTAACATCTCAGACCATAAGGTCTCCAAAGGAGGCGCTAATGGTCCACCTCGTTATGATCTGCCGATAATGGCTGCGTGACATCCATATCCACTGAGATGATTATGGCTCTGTAAAAACTGTTATGATGTCAGCAGAAGAAAGAAATCTCATTTGCACTTTATAATCTTTGGTTTCTAATATGCAATAGTATCTAAATTATGCTGGAATTATTTTGCAAATCTGACTTAATAGAGGCACTGCAATATGATGCTTTAAAAAAATCAAACTCTTAAAGCAGCTGTTATCACTCTTATAGTACAGAATAAATGAAGGATAAGATTAGTAATGTTCTCATATACTGAAATGCTTATGAGTAATGGAATAAAAAATCAAAGACTTAAATTTCCCTTAATTTACATACTCATTTACCCCTGGGAGTTAAAAGACATTCTGTTTTTAGAAAGCAACAACATGGCCGAGAAGAAAGTCCATTGTAGTATTAGCAGTGCAAGGGGTGATTGTCAATCTACCCGGAGTACTTTTGCAACACGTCATCATTTTCCTCCAGATCTTGTTTTCCTTTTTGCAAAGAGATTTCTACCCTGGACAGCCCATTACTCTCACATAGAGCTGAAAGCAGACAAGTGCCAAGTGGTGAAAGATGTAGATCGCGATCGTCCAGGTCGTCTACAGCCAAGGCAGATTCTAACGCAATGCAGTAGAACTCAGATGATGATTATGAGAATTATGTGCTAGAAGGTGCAGGGCTCGGGGGCGGGGGTGTGATCTCTGGCTTGCCTAGCCGGGGCTTGCTGAGATAGCAATGGAACTGGGTGTCGTCATGCGCACCTGTAAACCCAGCTCTTAGGAGGCTGTAAACAGGCGAATCACTGTAAGTTCCATCTAGTAGTGAGACACTGAATACCCTATAGACCTTTCCCTAAAAAAATACAAAAAAGAACCTCACATTAAAAGAAAGAAGAAGAATTATGTGCTAGAAAGGGCTACAGATTGCAGAATCAAGAGAAAATAACTTTTTTTTTTTTCCATAACGAGTTTAAAATCAGAAATGCTCTGTCACTGCAGTACATTCCCACCCTGTTAATTAACTTAATTTTACGTTGAGACAAGTTCCTGCTAAGTTTCCAAGACTGGACTCCCACTCATTACCTTCCTGCCTCAGTTTCCCTCTATGTCAAGATCACAAACAGGCGTCACCATCTCAGCTCAACTCGCAGACCTTTACAGCGTTCCCTTGTTACAGCATTTTTACAGATGACAAAGAGATCACAATAGCTGAGCTGAAGTGGAAATTTTCACAGCATTCTCGCAACAGCTACCCATACCCATTGGTAGTAATGTCATTGTTTTCCAATTATAATCCAGTTTGGCTGAATGGTTTTCCTCTTAGGTACCGAATTGCTGATTTTAAAATAACCTCACTGATTATAGAAAGCATATGGGCAAAACCACCTTTCATTATTGTTCAACTATGTAAAGTACACCCCAAACCGTATTTTCCAATCAATTTCTATGTGGCTAAACAAGGGAAAATGGAGATGAGGATAAACAAAAATCTATTAGTCAGTGTTAATACTGCCTTTTTATAGCTCTAAGCATTTCCACGTGTATAAACATAAGAATGGAAATTAACATTTTAAAAAGATTTCTCTATTAAGTTATATTTAATAACAAACCCACATAAAAGGGGATTTCATAATATAATTAAAAAAACTAAACATAGTCTTTCAGGAATGAAGTTTATTTGCTGAAGTGCAATAACTGCAATAACCCAGTGCTTCCACTAGAGGGTGAATAGTTCCCAATGAAGAAGACTTCAGGGTTTGGGAGGGGGATAGAGAAAGCTGATAATTCATAATATTATCATGGACTTCACAAATCTAACTGGAGTGACTTTTTTCGTAACATCCATACTCACTGAAGCTTTCTGTAGTAGACAGAGCCCTAGAAGTGAGGTTTTGAATATCACAATCTGCTATTACAACATATGAAATAATAGAGGCTTTGAGTGGGAAAATTTAAACAGTATACTGAAGATTTCACAAAAGATGGTAGCTGTGGTGGATTGCCAACTGGTGGTCAACTTGTTACACCCACATAAGCTGAATGAGTGTGGTGCTGGGCTTGGGAGGCGCACCTAAGAATTGTTGCTGGCAGCATAAGAGGTAAAACTGGAGAAGAGAGAGGCTTTTAGGGAAGCTATTTGGAGAAGCCATTGCAGACCTGTTGGAAACTCCTAGTTCTCCTGGGCTATTCTTCCGGGAGATCTTGTGATGTCAGTTTTCCTGGTGAACTTGGCTGTTCTTGTAGGAGGAGGAACTCAGGACCTCTTTTCCCTACGGATGGCTGTGGCACTTTTCCAGGGAGCTCTGGTTTTTTACTTTGAGCATTGTTTCCTGGTACCAGCACAGATCCCTCAGCCTGCTAGCACAGATCCTTCATCCACTTGCACAGACTTTCTAGCTTCCACCACTGACCTGTGGGCCTTCCAAGTGTAGACCATGAAACAGGCCTGCATGACACATTGCCATGGGCTCTACGTCTACAGCTGGACTCAAGTAGGATGTTATTATAGGATGCAGGCTCTCAGAAGGATTCTTTTGTCTCTAGTGTGTGGAAAGAATCCTATGCTCTTTGTATATAATTCTTTGGGTAATCATTAGTAAAACATTCTATAAATTATGTGACCTGTATCGTATTGCTCCCTGTGCAAGCCACAAACTATGACAGAAACTTAGCTGCATAATGATAAAGACAGCCTGTATGGAAGACGAATGAGAACATTCTGAGATCTGAGAAGAAGTTTTTTGTTTTTTCATTTATTTTTATTTTATTAAAATACAAATGTCAATCAGACAGTTTCAAGACAACTTAACCATACACATTTGATGAATTAATACATTGCAAACTGTTTTCATAATGTTTTGGTATTGTACAAGGTGCATACATGATATTATATTTACAGATATTATTTTAGCAGATATCTCTTATCAGTGAACTAAGAGTGTAGTTGCTTACTTATCTTATTTTTTTATACCTGAATTATATCAAAAATTCAATAATTATATTCCTAGTGGATGACCATAGTACTAAAAGCCGACATAATATCCTGTCCAACCACCATTAGTGCAGATCTTGTCTCTCATAGGTTTATGTAGAAGCACAGTGTTATCTATCCCAACTGTACTGTCTATACACACACATCATGATTTTTTCTTTCTACAACCTTTCCTTTGTCTACACCTGTCAAAAGTGGGAACTCCATTGACATTCAACTAACTTAGGTGCTTGAACTCGACACCACAATCCAACATAGTCCAGCATTCTACAACCATAGTGAGTTATTCAAAGAAATTGTCGACCATATCCATTTACAGCTCAGCTTAATATTATGGGCTCACGATGTATACTTCATTTTTATACTTTTCTGCTGGATGGTTAAGACCTAGGTAGATCAAGACTTATATACCAACACAAGAACTTTATATTTCCTATGTGGTCATTGAAGT
>PVKA01024754.1:0-13501 GCA_004027165.1 Ctenomys sociabilis
CCTAAGGTAGTTGAATGTCAATGGAGTGCCCACTTTTGACAGGTGTAGACAAAGGAAGGGTTGTAGAAAGAAAAAATCATGATGTGTGTGTATAGACAGTACAGTTGGGATAGATAACGCTGTGCTTCTACATAATTCTATGATAGGCAAGATCTGCACTAATGGTGGTTGGACAGGATATTATGTCGGCTTTTAGTGCCATGGTCATCCACTAGGTAAATAATTATTGAATTTTTTGATATAATTCAGCTATAAAAAAACCTGTAAATATAATATCATGTATGCACCTTGTACAATACCAAAACGTTATGAAAACAGTTTGCAATGTATTAATTCATCGACTCTGTATGGTTAAGGTGTTTTGAAACTGTCTGATTGACATTTGTATTTTAATAAAATAAAAACAAATGAAAAGAAAAGAAAATATCTTCTAATGAAGACTGATATGTCCAGCAAAATTATATTTTAAAACTGATGCAGAAATAAGGTCTTTATGCCTAAGATGTTTGATATTTAGACAGATAGTGAGGGTAAACTGAACTGCATATGTTGCAGGGTAATAATCAGCTTCTCTTCTGAATGTTTAACAACCTAAGTTTGCAGACCAAAAATTGGAGAAATGGAAAGGCTGCAAGGCCAGCCAACATTTTGGCCCTAGCCTTCAAGGTCAATGAAGACTCAGAACAATTAGAACCTGTACTGTAACATCATGGAACTCAGTTGTGCCCCAAATTTTCTGATCAAGGAGATTATGGGGCCACAGAGTAATGTGATCAATGATGTATAGTGTGCCTAAGGAGAGTCACATGGAGAGAAAACTTTCTCACAGGCTTTCACAGAGAGCAAACTGGTCAAGCAATGGCACTGACTCATCCACATCGCTGACACTGACAAAGGATCTACAAAGTGACATACAGGGTTACAGGATAAATGCTGAGGGTACATGACTGACCTCATCAGATACGAAAGTTACATTTTTAATATAGGTCTTGCTTTATCTCACTCTTAACCATCCAGCAGAAAAGTATAAAAACGAGGTATATAAAATAAAGCCATAATAATATGCTGAGCTGTAAATGGCTCTAGTCAACAACTTCTTCACATAATCCACTACTATAGTGGACTACTGGACTGTGTTGGAGTGTTTCATTTAATTGAAGCACCTATAATAATTGAATGACAACAGAATACCCACCTCTGACAGGACTAAACAAAAAAGGGGTATAAAATAAGGACTATTCTTTATTTGTATATACAGAACAGTAAGGATAAATATGCAGCTACTTTCACATCATTCTATGAGAAGAAAGATTTGCACTAATAGTGTTTGGACAGGATATCCTGTCTGCTTCTTGTACTATGGATAAACACTAGGAAGAAAGCAATGTAAAAAGTATTAATTATTGAAACTGTACTATAATTCAGCTTTTTTAAAAAAAGATAGGTATACATCTACATTCTCTTGATTCAATGAATAGATGTATCTGCTCTAATAGTGTTTGTAAATAGAATATCATGTCTGCACTTTGTACAAGAAGTACCACTACAAAAACAATATGCAATGTATTAATTATTGAATCTCTTGTACTAATTTGATTTGAAACTGTCTCATTGCTATTTGTTCTTCAATAAAATTATGGAACAAAGAAAGAAATAAGGTCGTAAATAGTGTTTTAATAAATTTATGACCCCACGGGCCAGTGAGTTAGCTCAGCGGACTAAGTGCCTGCTTAGGCAAATATAGGGGGTCAGGGTTCGATCACTGGCACCACATGCCATGCAGATCCTCCCAGCCTCTGGTGCACTGAGCCGGTGAGCGACTTCAGGTGTAGTGGCACATCTATAATCCCAGCACTGGGGAGGCTGAAAACAGAGGATCACTGTGAGTTTGAGCTGCATAGTGAGACCCTACACAACAATGGTGAGTTATCCAAAGAAGTTGTCAACCATAGCCATTTACAGCTCAAGTTAACATTATGGCCCTGCGATGCATGCTTCATTTTCATACTTTTCTGCTGGATGGTTAAGTCCTAGATAGAGCAAGACTTATATACCAACACATGTACTTTGTGTTTCTTATGAGGTCAGTGAAGTCCCCTCAGGGTTTATCTTGTAATCCTGTACCTTATTCTGTAGATCCTTTGTCTGTGTCATCCATGTGGATGAGTCACAGCCAATGCTTGACCAGTTTACTCTCTGTGAGAGCCTGAGAGAAAGTTTTCTCTTCATGTGACTCTCCCCAGGCACACTATAGAACTTTGATCTCTTTCCTCTGTGGCTCCATAATCTCCTTGTTCAGAAAATTTGGAGATCAACTGAATTTCATGATGTTGCATTACAGGTTCTCCTATGTCCTGAGTCTTCGCTGACCTTGAAAGGCTAGGTGAAGAGTTCATGAACAAACATATGTTCGCATGGGAAGCACTTGAAAGAATCAACAACTGGGATCAACTCTTCTTAAGGAGCTTCTGTGTGTCAAAAGAAATTGTCAACAGAGTGAAAAGACAACCCACAAATTTTGAAAAAATCCTAACTAATAAGCAATCAGACAGAGGTCTACTGTCTAGAATATATAAGGAACTAAAATATAACAGGGCCCTCAAATTTAAAGACCCAATTCAGAAATGGGCATCTGAGATGAATACGCACTTCTCAGAGGACAAAATTAAAGAAGTGAATAAATATATGAAAAAATGTTCCACATCTCTAGTTATCCATGAAATGCAAATAAAAACAACAATGAGCTACCATCTCACTCCAGAAAGAATGACTATCATAAGGAAATCACCCAACAACAAACGTTGGAGAGGATGTGGGGAAAAGGGAACACTTCTCCACTGCTGGTGGGAATGTAGACTGGTACAACCATTGTGGAGGTCAGTGTGGAGACTCCTCAAAAGAGTAGGACTAGAAATCCCATTCAAGCCGGCTATCCCCCTACTGGGAATTTTCCCAAAGGAACTGAAAATTTTGTATCATAGTGATATGTGTGTACCTATGTTTATAGCAGCACAATGTGTGATAGCAAAATCTTGGAAACAACCAAGATGTCCATCACATGAGGAATGGTTGAAAAAGATGTGGTATTTCTATATAATGGAGTATTACTCAGCTGTTAAGAATGATTAGTTTGAAGCATTTATACTGCAGTGGATGCCACTTGAACATATACTCATAAGTGAAATAAACCAGACACACATATGTAAATATTGTATAATCTCCCTAGTATAAGAAGCGAAAAGCAGAAATATAAATGGAAATGTACAACAACAACTAAAATCAATTGAGTCTGATAAGGCAAAGTGAATGGCATATGTTGCAAATTACTAATCAGCTTTTCTTCTGGATGGTTAACAACCTAAGCTTACAGATCAAAGTTGGAGAAAAAGAAGAGCCACAAGGCCAGTCAACATTTTGGCCCTAGCCTTTCAAGGTCAGCGACACATTTAATATAAAAAGCAACTCCAGACCAAAAATCTAGCAATGGAAAACAATATTCCTGCACTGGACAAATAACTCAGCAGATTGAAGTGCCTGCAAGCAGGCGCAGGGGTCAGGGGCTCCATCCCAAGGCCTGCCATGCTGGCCCTGCCCCCAGGGCACACTGAGATAGCAATTGAGACTGGGCGTACACCTGTAATCCAAGCTCTTGAGAAGCTGTAAACAGGTGAATCACTACAAGTCTGATCTAGTAGTGAGACCTCAAACACTCTGTAGGCCTTTCCATAAAATACAAAAAAAAAAAATTAAAGTGGAAATTAATAAAGTTAAGACTAAGAGAAATAAAAAAAGGACCCCAAAGGGGAGAAATATGCATATATATATATATATATATATATATATATATATATATATATATATATATATATATATATATGCAGGATAATTTGAATATTGTACTACTGATCTCTCTGGTCTATTGAAAAAAGCAGTTCATGCTTACATTTTTCTATTTTCTTTTATTTTTCTTTTAATTTGTTATAACTTTCAAAAACCAATTTTGCAGGTTTATATCTGGTAACCTAAGAAGCTAATTTGAAAATAACATTATGCAGTACAACAACCATTGTTAAATTCCTATTACTTTGTTTAATGAAATTTTGTATCATTTCTAATGGGGTTTTTTTAGACCATTTTATATCCTTTAAAAGAAGACTAAGACTGAGCCAGCCAAAAAACAAAAGCATAAATAAATAAAGACTAAGAAAAAACAAAGAAAGAATAAATCAAAGAGCTCATCCTTTAATAGAATAAATGAGAGAGATAAGCCCTTAACCAAACTTACCAAACAAAGAAAGAGCTTGTATCCCTGCAATTAAGAATGAGAAGGTGAAATCACAACGAACACTATCAAAATACAGGAAATCGCTGGTAACTACAAAGAAAAGTTGTATTCTACACAACAGAGAATCTTGAAGAAACAAAGATTTCTGGACACATATGAATTATAAAAACAACAAGGAAGACATAAAAATCGTAAGTGATCAACTAATAAGCCATGAACTTGAAGCAGTAACTTTTAAAAAACCTAAGAAAAGCCTAAGTCCTGAGAGATTCACTGCTGAATTCTACAAGCACTTCATGGAAGATCGAATGCCAGTCCTCCTCAATATCTTTGATAAAATTGAAAAGGAATGAGTATTTTTCCTAAAACTTAACATTATCCTGATTCTAAAACCAGACAAAGACTAACACAGAAAACTACAGGCAATCTCTTTAATGAACATAGATGCAAAATTCCTCAACAAGATAATAGCAAACAGAACACAACAAATTATCGAAAAGGCCACCTATCATGGCCAAGTGGGCTGCATCCCAGAGGTGAAAGGATGGTTCAGCATATGAAAATCAATAAATGTACTGCATCACACAGGCAGAAGTTAGGACCAAAATCCCATGAATACATCAGTAGATGCAGAAATAGTGTTTAACCAAATCAACTTCTATTCATACTAAAAACCATGAACTAGGTCTTAACCATCCAGCAGAAAAGTATAAAAATGAAGTATACATCATGGGGCCATAATATTATGCTGAGCTGTAAATGGCTATGGACGACAATTTCTTTGAATAACTCACTATGGTTGTAGAATGCTGGACTGCGTTGGATTGTGGTGTCGAGTTCAAGCACCTAAGTTAGTTGAATGTCAATGGAGTGCCCACCTTTGACAGGTGTAGACAAAGGAAGGGGTGTAGAAAGAAAAATTCATGATGTGTGTGTATAGACAGTACAGTTGGGATAGATAATGCTGAGCTTCTACATAATCCTATGAGAGGCAAGATCTGCACTAATGGTGGTGGGACAGGATATTATGTCGGCTTCTAGTACTACGGTCATCCACTAGGAAAATAATTATTGAATTTTTGGATATAATTCAGGCATAAAAAATAAGATAAGTAAGCAGCTACACTCTTAATTCACTGATAAGAGATATCTGCTAAAATATTTGTAAATATAATATCATGTATGCACCTTGTACAATACCAAAACATTATGAAAACAGTTTGCAATGTATTAATTTGTCGAATCTGTATTGTTAAAGTGTCTTGAAACTGTCTGATTGACATTTGTAGTTCAATAAAATTAAAATAAAAATATAAAAATAAATAAATAAATAAATAAAAGAAAGGGACACAGGAAAATAGCTCTGGCTAAGACTGGCTGGGAAGGGGGACTTAGTGGGTCCAAGAACCTATGCAGAATCCCCTCTCCAAGCCCCATGTGTGGAAGTTCTCGTGGGTTCCCCATTGTGTGGAAGGAATAAAAAGACACAGATGCCAGGAAGAGCTTACCCATGGCTTTCCTCACACTGTTGCACCCTGTGTCCCCGAGTGCACTTTTATTTTGGTTTTTATTTTCATTTTTCCTCTCTTGCTCAACTCTGTTTCTCCCTTATCCTTCACTTTTAATTTTTCCAGTTTCAAATAAACGTGAAACTTTGCACCAAAAAAAAAAAAAAAAAAGAAAAGAAAAGGGTATAGAAGGATCTTACCTCAATCTTATAAAAGCTGTTCCTTATGAACCTGACACTTACATCATATTAAACTGAGAAAAGCTGAAAGCTTTCCAACTAAACTCAGGAATGAGGCAAAGATGTCTACTGCCATCACTCTTGTTCAGTATGGTATTAAAATATTAATACAGAAATCAGGCAAGAGAAAAAAAAAATAAAAAGGGATAATGGAAAGAAAGAAATCGAACTATTCTTATTCACAGAAAGCATAATCAGTTACATAAAAGACCCAAAAGACTACCAGAACTGATAACCAAATTCAACAATGCAGTAGTTTACAAAATCAACACACACACACACACACACACACTAATGAGCTCTCCAAGAAAGAGTTAAAATAATATATGAAATTATGAAAATAACTTGACTCACAATAGCATCAAGAAAAATAAAATGTTTAGAAATTAGCCTAGAAAAAAAAAAAAGAAAGACTTATGCAACAACAAAAGCTAGCTAGGTGTAGTGGCTAGCCTGTAACCCCAGCACTCAGGAGGCTGAGGGAGGGGAAGCATTGTGAGTTTGAGATGAGACTGGACTACAAAGTAAGATTGAGGCCAGCCTGAACTGCATAATGATATTGTCTCAAAAAGACAAAAAAAAAAATAAAATAAAATAAACATAAATCTACAGATCTTTGAAAAGAGACAGAAAATGGAAAGATATCCCTGTTACTGGCTAGGCAGAACCAATACTGGCAAGATGCCACACTTCCAAACTTGATACGGAGATTTGATACATTCTCAATGAAAATATCAACAGCAGTTCTCACAGAAATAGAGATAATCACCATAAGACTTTTATGGACCCAAAGGAGATGCAGAACAGTGAAAATAATTCTGAGCCAAAAGAAGGAGGAGGAGAAAGAAGAAGAGGAGGAGAAGGAAGAGATAAGAAGCATCACAATCCTGAATTTCAAGTTATACTACAAGCTACAGTAATTTAAAAAAAAAGACGTGGTTCTGGCACAAAAACAGACATGAAGAGCAATGGAACAGAGTAATTGAAGACACAACCCCAGGCACATTAAGCCACATGAGAATATATTTATTGAGGGAAAGAAAGCTCCTGTCTGAGAGAGGGACAGAAGGGGGTTCCTAAGTGGGTGGTCCCCCAAGCCACCTGATCTTTAAAAAAGAAGCTGAAAACATAAGCTGGAGGAATCACAGTCTCCTTAGACTGGGCAAATTTGTCTAATCCGAGTGGACTCCAAGGGAAGGGGTGCTCCAAGGATCCTGGGCACAATAAGGATGGCAGAGCTACCACGTAGACTTAGGTTGTCTGCCTGCCCCCGTGGTAGTGACAGTTCAGGTAGTGACGTCAGTGCCCCAACCCGTTTCCGCTTACTGTCTCTGAACAAACCTCCCTTCCCTGCATCTAGGGTCCCCTCAGGCTGCAACACCCTGTGTTGGATTGCCTGGACCAACCCCACAGCCACCCATGGAATGAACACAAAGAACAACCAAGCTGGTGTTCTGCTTTCTCAGCACCCACCGCTGACACCTTTACTCCATCCTGAGGCAGAGGCTGGGCTATGTGAGTGGAGAAATAGGGGGGTTGTGGGGAGAATCTGTCTTCTTCCCTGGGTCTGGCCCAGCTTCACAGCCAAAGCCTGGGATAGGACAGCAGATGGGGTGGTTAGCAGTTTTCAGAAGTTTGTGTAACTACTCACTATGATGAATTTATGCATGATGTATTGCAAATACATACTTTTTTTTAATTCACAATAAAATTATCTGGTCTATAAAAAAATTTGACAGACAATAGAAATGAGAAAAAGACAGGAAAGATAGGGAGCTAAGACTGAATGAAGGCCAGGAAGATGGTAGAAGGGCACCCTCTCTATTGCGCTTGCCAGACAAGCACTTATTCCACTGAATTATCACCCCAGCCTCACCATAAATCTTATTGTCTGATCTTTTTTGCGGAACAGGGATTGAACTCAGGCCCTTGCTCTTGCCAGGCAAGAGTTATTCTACTGAGCCATCTCTCCAGCCCCTCTCCCTCCATATTGATCCTGGTGTCTCTTCTGCTCAGGCTACAGGAAAGAAGGCTCCCGGCTCTGCTCAAGCTGAGGTAGGCAGGGCCTTGGGCTCAGAGACCCGAGCCTCCTCCTCCCCCACTCACACCTACCCACGGCTCCCCAGCTCCCCCTGGCGCCCGCTGAGTCTCAGAAACTGGTGACAACATTGTTTATTCCAGAGCCCGCCACGGGGAGGGGGCTCAGCTGGCTTCCAGGTCGCGCTTTAGGGCTCCCCGCTTCCCCGCTCCCCCGCTCCCAGCGGCTCCACCCGCAGCCAGAGCCCGCCCTCCGCACGCATGATCAGCTCCGGCTTCCTGCGCGGCTCGGTGTCGTCGGGCAGGACGCGGAAGCGCAGCAGAGTCAGCGCCAGCGCCGCCTTCATCTCGGCCATGGCGAAGGTCTGCCCGATGCAGTTCCTGAGGCCGGGCGAGGGGAGAACCGTGACAGCGCTCGTGGTCCCGAACCTGGCCCGGGACTCCACCCGATCCTGGTCAGCTCCAGGGACAGTGAGGGAGCTCATCAAGCCCAGACCCCAGCTGCGTGTGTGTCCCCGGAACCAGGCTGAGACTCCCGTGCGGAGGCGCACGGGTAAGCACGGAGCAGATTCTCAGCCCATGCAGCCTCTTCCACCTACCCAACCACTGTTCTTCACAACTTGGCGCACTACCTGTGCACAGGGACAGCGCGGATTTCCCAGTTGTCCTCCCAGACCCCACCCCCATCAGCCCATCCCCACTCAGATGCCTGCTGTACCCACCTGGGTCCCACGGAAAAAGGGATAAAAGCCAGAGGTGACCTGTCCTTGATGTTTTCTGGGTCAAAGCGGAAGGGGTCATAGACCTGGAGAAGACAGGGAGCCACGGTAGCTGCTTAGAGTCTCAGCACAGACAGGGAAAGCAGGTGCGGGTGTAGCAAGCAAACCTGTCCTGGTCCAAACCCGCCTCCTCCACTAGGATCTGTGCAATATACAAGCACACGGGGAGGGGAGGAGAGAGGAAGCACCTCGGGGTCCGGCCACACAGTAGGGTTGTGATGGGTCCCAAAAATACTGATGAAGCAGGTAACGCCTGAGAACAGAAGGGCACAGTCAAGACAAGAACCCACAGCCTGATGGACCCTGATTCCTGCGTAGGCACGTCCAGCCCTGATGATATGGGCACCTTTGGGGATGATCCGACCATCCGGAAGCACAACGTCCTGGGTGCAGGAGCGGGTGATCCCTGAGACAGGTGGGTGCAGCCGCAGACTCTCTTTGATGCACATGGTCAGGAAGGGCAGCTGGGCTAGGTCATCCCTAAGGAAACCCCCAAACTACAGTTAACCAGGGACACAAACAAAGCCTCCCAGCCCCTGTGTTCCCTTGGTGAATCTTTTCTCCACATAATAATGTAAGGCCCATATGAATAAAATACTTCAGAATTAGAAAAGTAAAAAATATTAAAAATTGTCCTGGAGCTGTCCTGAGCTAGCACAATCCTCTGACCTCTCAAACTGGGAACGCAAGGAAGAAAGATGGGCAGATGGCTTGCTGCTCTCTATAATAAGGATGGATCTGGACACAGTGGGGGATGGAAAGGCAGGTGGATATGTTTGCAGAATAGAACATTAAGATGAACAACATGGACGTTTAAGACAACAGACAGATGACTTTTATTCCTTGGATCATTTGCCAGCCCTGCTCTGGCACAGGGTGTGAGTGAGGTCAAGGAGTAGAAAAATCAACCAGGAAAGGAAGATGTTTGAAAAAACATTGCTTGAGAGAAAATGAAAAGATTAGAGAGGACATGCCTGATTTACCCTCACACATTCTCTCGGGAACCCAATTCTTCCTGTCCCAAAATCATATGACATTTTGCTTGCTAGCCAGGGTGGGTACCGTCGGATACCTCTGGATTCAGCTCCTATACTCATCAGGCCATCATGGGAAAAATCAACAAAATTCCAGTCACTCTGCCCACACTACATACAAGGCAGAGCCATGAGCATGGCTCAGGAAGAGGCCTTGCGACCTGCACTCACCATTCGATCTCTTCAGACTCACGGCCTGTCAAGAGCTCCTGCACCTCCTTCCGGCAGCGCTCCTGGTACTCTGGGTGCCTCGCCAAGTTGAACAGGACCCAGGAGAGACCACTGGCAGTAGTGTCATGGCCTAAGGAACAGCCAGGCAGGCTTGGGACTCTGCACTGCTTCAGCACCACAGCGTGGACAGCGCCCTCCATTGAGACCCCAGGGAGGAAGCAGGGATGGAAAGCGTGGGCAGAATGGGGAGATCCCTGGTCCGCCCAGCACATGTCTTCGATGGAGCGGCAGTGCGCCATTTAGAGTCCCACCCTGGAGCTCTCACCCTCAAACATGAAGGTGTCAGCCTCTGCTCGAATGTCCTCATCTGAGAGCCCCTTTCCATCTTCGTCCTGGAGAAAAGGTGAGAACCTCTGAATCACACTAGCTCTCAGGGATTCTAGAAAGCTATCAAGCAATCAAGCCCATTCATAGCCCTAGGCTGCCCCTCAGTCACTGGTACGTTTTAACCTAAAATACTCCCAAACAATCTCACGTGTTCAGAGGCGGAGCCTGCAGAAGGTAATTGCTCAAGAGAGCTAAAATCTCATTGCCATGGTCATCGGTTTTAGGATCGTCATCTGATGGTATTACTGGGAGGTTTTGAAACCAGAAGGGATCTCTGGCTTTTTATCTTTTGTTTGCTCCCTGACTGCCACGAGGGGAGCTGTCCTCTGCCATGCCCTTGGGCCTTTGCGTTTCTGTTTCATCACAAGGAAGTGACCATACAGAAAAACTGACCCAAAATAAATCATCCTGTGCCCTCCTCCTTCTCCTCCTCCTCTTCCTGCTCTTCCTCCTCCGCCTACTTCCATGGCTTGAGAAAAGGGCTGGAGAAAATAAAGAGCAGTTGCAAATGAAATGTCCACCCCCGTTCTCTGCAGCTTAGGTTAGTAAACTACAAGCCATCATCGTGTGGTGTGGCCATGCAGGCCCAGTGTACACAAACTGCTGGAGGTATTGGCCAGCGGAGGAGCTGACGTGACCGCCCTGGGTCCCCATGCGCCTACAGCAGTCTGTGGATTGTTAGTGTGCAGATTTGTAAACAGCTGCCCCTTGGCACACACTAGTGTCCATGGCCTTTTTCTTTTTCTTTTTCTTTTTTCTTTTTTTGACTGCTTATTTGTAAAACTGTCCTAATCTTTCCTAGTTTTTAACTATTAGAACTCTTCGGGGCTGGGGAGATGGCTCAGTGGAATAAGCGCTTCTATGGCAATGACCTGAGTTCAATCCTCGGTTCCACCAAAAAAAAAAAAAAAAAAAAAGAATAACAATAACTATTAGAACTCTTTAATACTTTTTCTTTGAGTTTGTGATGTCTTCTCCTTGTAGCCCCGAAGGGTCACTAAATTCTGTATAAATGTATGGCATGAGGCAATGAATGTAAAAGTCTTTTATAAATAAAGTTCGCATGTACTATAAAAAAATAAGTCATCCCCCATGAGCTACTTTTCTAGCTGGACATAGGGTGCTCCACAATCTCATAACTTGTGGAAAGTGAGGCAGGAGAATCATAAGTTAAAGCTCAGCCCGGGTAATTTACCAACTTACTCAGTCTCTATCAAAATAAAAAGGGCTATGAATGCAGCTCGGTGCCAAGGGCCTGGGATAGACCTCCCATGCAACAAAAATGGCTTTTTTGGTTATTTGGTCACAATGACAAGCTGGCTGTCAGTCTCTGTTTCCGAAGTTCCTATCACACGAAATCCTCCCCAGACTCCTTGAGTCCTCTTTTGTTGTTGTTGGGCAATTAATGATCCTTTAATATTTTCATGTTTCTGTATGATGAGGGGTTTCCAAGGTAAGGTTGGTAGCAACCTGGGGTACCGGCAGCCATCGTGTGCAATTTTATCTTGAAAGTTGGAGATTAGGAATCATTTCAAAGGCATTTGCTCTTATTCTCAGGTAATAAATCCAGAACTGTTTTTCTCCCCAAAGGCATTTGGGAGACTTTCCCTCTCCACTAAAGAGAACTTGTTTATATTCCAAAACATAGCTCTCCCCCACTTTCCTCTTGCTTTCCATTTCCCTAGAAGAGGCAGATAGCTAGCTGGCCTGTGCAAGCTCCAAGATTCATAATTTACAGACCTTTATCCTGGTTGTAAACCTAAGCTGGCTGCATATACAGATAAAAGTATATCATCATTTAAGGAAGGAAGAATTAGAAAGTGAGCTATTATGAGAGTCCTGCTGTGGCTGATGTTATTGCTATAATAAATGGGATACCTGATCAAAGAGTTTGTTGCTTGTGGCAACATAGAGATAGAGATGACAAAGATATCACAAATACAATTGTGACATCCTAATATTTTTCTTAACAGAGTGTGCCACTGTTTCAGCCTTAATAATCCCTGTCCCATACATTCCAGAGGATTCTCAAGAATCTCTCTGTGTCTAGCTTGTAGCTCCTTCTCAAGTAACTTCCATAAATCCCCAGTGCCATTTGGGAAAACTCAAGTTGTCTGAGCTAAAAAAAAAAGACTTGTACATCTTGAGAAGCCCACCTTGCTCAGCAGAAGCACATCAATGAAGTCCAAAGTTTTGGCCTTAGTTTTGGCCGTGAGGAAGTCATCAATTCCCTGTCTGAGCAGGGTGCGATGCCGCTTCTGGATGACAGCATCTGTGAAGTCATGCACCAGGCGGCAGGCCTTAGAGAATCGCTGTCCATCATGGGTGAGTTGGTACAGAAAGTCCTTGTGGAGGAGAATCTGTTCAATCCTTTTTGCTGCCAGGGCACTGAGCTCTAAGATAGCAGCAATATATTCACTGGGCTTCCTGCAGGACAGGGGCATAAAAGAAGGCAAACGTCACAAGTTCGAAAGCTAGGAATACATTGCTCACCAGTAGTGATTAGTTATGTCTCATCAGAAATTGAGATTGCAGAGGATGGTGGCTTCATGACACGTGAGCTATATGACCTGACTCCCCACAATCTTCTTTGCCTTTACTCCATGTTTCTGAGCTGCCTCTATCTCCTAGTCACCAAAAAAAAAAAAAAAAAAAAAAAGTGTTGTTATTGGTCCTCTCCTCTTTGACCCAGTGTCTTGTTCCTTCTCTTTCATGAAAGTCTTCACAAGTCTCACATTTCATTCTTCTCTAACTGGTATGTGGGCTAACAGCTCCACAGTCTCCTTGAATTCTGTGTCATTCCATCCAGTATGGACATGACAATCAGTGTTCCACAGAGCTGAGATCAGATCATACCAAGCATCAAATCTGCTATTGCTAGGAAGTATCCCTAGCAGGAACATATGGCCAGGATTGGCCACCAGCCTGTAGTGCTATAGGAAGTGGTGGAACCCCTGGAAGGGAGGGAAGTTACATAATCAAAGATGTGTGCCTCAGGAAATATTAAGAGCCCATCACTACTACTACTACTACTACTTCTTCTTCTTCTTCTTCTTCTTCT
>PVKA01024754.1:13601-33934 GCA_004027165.1 Ctenomys sociabilis
TCTCTGTCTCTCTGTCTCTGTCTCTGTCTCTCTCTCTCTCTCTCTCTCTCTCTCTCTCTCTCTCTCTCTCTCTCTCTGTCTGTCTCTCTCTCTCTCTCTCTCTCTCTCCAACTCCCTGAAGTTAACAGTCTTCTGGAACACCCACTCCTACCATGACCTACTGCTTCAAAACTATCTCAAAACAATAGAGTCCATTGATCATTGATGAAAGCCATTGAAACTGATCCAAAATAAGCCTTTTCATAATGTAGAAAGACAATTTGGGGCATTTAGTCACAGTATCACAATTCTGACTAACACAAGCTTAATATCTTCAGTGGTTCCCAGCAACTTTGTGATCTAGCCACAACTGGCCTCCCCAACATCATTTTCAAGATGCTTCCTGCACTGTGTGCCTCTTTCCCCTTGCTTCACTAATTTGAGTCCCTTTGCATTACTGAAAGGATTCCACTTGCCTGCATGGACCACTGTTTTACTCTTCCTTGCCTTCATTATCATGCAATGCCTGGATCTGACCCTCTTCTTCCAACCAGGATCTTCCAACTCCTCTGGTCAATCTTCCCTCCCCACCTCCTCTCTTGGCTCCGTGGCTCAGAGTCCCACCCCTGAGAAAGGACTCACTCCTGGCAGTTGCTCTCGAAGCTGAACACGCATTTCTGCAGACTGTCCAAGGTCATCAGGCTGATGTGCTCAAACATGTCCAGACGGGTGCTGCCCTGGGAGACCAGGCGCTGCCACTTGGCCTGGCCAGAGATGGGGACAAGGATGTCACTGAGCCTTGGCTCATTTAATCCCCCCTCTCTCCCCAACCACCAAATGGTTTCTCAAGGCACCCTGCTGGTCCTCTGTTCCAGAGATGACCAAGCTTGGATATGAACAGAAACTGTTACTATTAAGAGATGGAGAGCCAAGACTTGGAGTCAGGAGCCCTGAGTTCAGGTCCTAGATCAGCCTCATGTATTCTGTGCTCTCTTGGTGAATTCATTCTCTTCCTCTTGGTCCACCTGTCAAAACTTCAGCTGGCTCTTGCTCTATCTAGGTCTTAACCATCCAGCAGAAAACTATAAAAATGAAGTATATATCGCGGGGCCATAATATTAAGTTGCGCTGTAAATGGCTGTGGTTGACAACATCTTCAGATAACTCACTATTGTTGTGGAATGCTGGACTGTGTTGGATTGTGTTGTCGAGTTCAAACACCTAAGTTAGCTGAATGATAATGGAGTGCCCCTCTCTGACAGGTGTAGAGCAAGGAAGTCGTATAGAATGGAAGAATCACGATGTGTGTGTATGGACAGTACAGTTGGGATTGATAACGCTGTGTTTCTACATAATTCTATGAGGGGCAAGATTTGCACTAATGGTGGTTGGACAGGATATTATGTCGGCTTCTAGTACTATGGACAACTGCTAGGAAAATAACAAGGTAGAAAGTATTAATTATTGAATTTTTGATGTAATTCAGGTATAAAAAATAAGATACGCAAACAGCTACAGTCTCTTAATTTATTGATAAGAGGCATACAGTATAATAATGTCTGTAAGTATAATATCATGTATGCACCTTCTATGATACCAAAACATTATGAAAACAGTTTGCAATGTATTAATTTATGAAATCCATCTTGTCAAGGTATCTTAAAACTGTCTCATCGATATTTGTACTTCAATAAAACAACAGTAAAATAAATAAATAAATAAATAAATAAACTTCAGCTGGCTTAGTTGACCTGCACTGATCCCTTTAAACTAAGATAGACTATCTGCTGTACAAAAATTAGCTCATTTACTAGCTGGACAAATTTTATAAGATCCCTATTATAGTTTGTATCTAGATGCCTGCCTCAAAATACCTCATGCTGTCATAGGAGCTCCTATATCTAGGGTATGTGATGCTTAGATTAAGGGTGTCACACTTTGCACGTGGGCTGCACCATCCAAAGAGAAAGTGACCTGGATGAACCATAAAGGGACAGAAAGAAGGCTTCTGCTGGTTGCTGCTCCTGATTCTGCTTCTGCCTGTGACTGGCTGCATTCTGTTTTGCCATCTCATGCCTGCTTGCCATGTACTCGTTTCATTTGTGATGCCCCTGTGCAATGCTACCCTGATTTGGAGACAGCGAGCTATGCTCTGTAACTTCTAAAAATTCTGAACTGAAACAATGCTTTCCTCATTAACACTGGGTGTCATACATTTTTTGTCTACACAAAGAGAAAAAGTAACTAAGACACTCCCTAATCTCTGTGATGTTCAAGTTTTCCATCTGTGATGGGAAAAAGTAACTTCTATTACAGGACATTGTTTTAATCTATGTGAATTACTCAGTGAGTTCCACCTATCTTTCTCTTCTTTGTGATAACTCAAAGAAATAGCCCTGTTTTGAGAGATCGCCACCACATGTCTTTGCTTGCGATGACAAAGATGTTCTTAACATTTCTCAGGGTTGTATTGGCAAAGAACAACATCTGTCAATTAAGAAATGACTTGTATCATATATACATACCAGGCATGCTTCTGCCTGCTGGAGCGATGGACTCCCTAAGGCTAAGACTCTTTCACTGTAATGCAACATACATATGAGCAGCACCAACAGGAGCTCGCCCATTTGATGCCTATAGCATTTGGGTGGCTTAGACAAAGGAAGAAAACCAACAAGAAGCACATGCTGCTTTGTGTGCCACAAGGAAAAGACTTTGTCCCTAACCCAGGAATTTCATGTTTCCTTTCAAAATATATGAAACACCAAAGAGCAAACTTAAAATCTAGGAAGTAAGGAAAAATGCCACACTTCAACAAGACCCTCCCCTCAGTTCTTGCCTTCTTCTTTTACATTGTGCAATGTGATTTTTCCATAACTTTCGTTAAGAGTAGAACCTATTTCACTTGTTTTTCATTCAGTGCTAGAGGTCTGACTTCAGCCAACACAAGGTGGTGACAATAAGGAGGTCAGAACTCCAATCAACCTAAGCTTCGGCTCTTGCTCTTTGCTGCTGCCATGAAAAGTTGCCTTCTGCTGTATGCTGCTCTGCTTGGACCCAGCTGAATAGGGACTGAAACTTCCAGTAACTGTGAGCTAAATAAACCTTTCCTTCCTTCATTTTGAGCGTCGGGTATTTGCCCAGCAATGAGAGAAGAGTAACTGAGACAACTATTCATGTCTGAAGTTTACACTGTCAATAATCATAGTAGTAGAATTTCTATTATATACTTTAATCTCCATAAAAGTCATGGTAGATGACAATAATTTAAACTGATTTTCTATCAAGTGTTATTTTTCTATATAAGTTTTACTAAAAATTATGTATACATACAAGATGTTATTAACATAACATTGTTAGGGAACTCTTCTTTATTTTCAAGTAACAACATTCTACAAGCAAGTTTTATTTATATAATCCTTTAAATTAAAAGAAAATATGTTCTTAGAATCTATGACTTGGACCTCTGTGTTTGACACAAATAAAAGTAATAAATGTTTCCCTTCAAAACAAAACAAACCAAGGGCCTCAGTTCAATTCCCAGTTCTGCAAAACAAAAACAAAAAAAAAAAAGAAAAAGAAAAGAAAGGAAAAACAAACAAACAAAAAATACCTAAGCTTCAAGGGGGGCACTGAAACTTCCTCACACTCCCTTGAGACCCTGTCTCTATCATGTGAACCACTTCAGGATGCCTTCTGAGGAAGTAGAATCATATAGACCAGAGCTCACATATCTATCTGAGGCCGTTCTGAATCAACCTGAAGTTGGAAGTGACAAACACTGGGGAGAAAGCTGAGCTAGGATCAGGAAAGCTTCCTGTCTGGCCTGCAGCTGATTACACAACAAGAGTGACCCCCGCCCTGGCCAGAAGAGGCAGCCTCCTGACCTAGCACATCTGTTGTGAACACTTGTTGCTGTGCACCAATGGGTGGAAATGGCTTACTATGGAGCACTACCTTTGATGCAGCCTTTGTCCTTTCTGTGTTCAGGTTACAGGACTTCTGTGTGGGAAACGTGGAGTCTGTCCATTCTCCACACCCACTTTGTGCTACAGCCATGACTCCAAGACCTCCTCTGGACACGGAAGAACATGTTGGGCTATGTAGGAGCCAGGCCAAGGTGGGGTGGGGTATGTTGTCTTGTATTATGATGTGTCTGTGCTCTAACCTGCTTATGCTGCCTTTAGGGATTTTAAATCACCATTTTACAGATGAAAAAACCAAGGCCTGAGAGAGAAAAAAGCAATGGCCTCAAAGCCATGCTTCAGAGCCAGGACTGTTGACGTGATCTGATTGTGGTTCTATCTTCCTCCAGACTCCACTTGGAATTCTGGGCTCAAAGACTCACATGCATGACCTTTGTGCAGTCATTGAAAATCTTCACATAGGGCTTCAGAATGTTGAAATGGAAGGCAGGCGTCAGCATGCGACGGTGGCGGCTCCACTTGTCACCAGCACTCAGCAAGAGCCCATCCCCTGTGGGGCAGCCGTGGGCAGTGGGCAAAGGCAGCTCCTTCCCCTGGCTCCCGTGTCATCCCCAAGTCCTTAACCTGAAAATACTCACCCAGCCAGGGCTTCAGGAAGGCATAGACGAAGTTTTTGACTGCAACCTGAGCTAATATGAAAGAGAACAAAGAGGGATCATGAAGAAAGGAAGGGGATGGACTTGGCGGGGATCTCAGTTAAGGAGCTTCTCCCCTCTAATCCCAACATGGAAAAATGGAAGCCAGGGATAGGAAGCAGAGTGTGGGGGTGCAGAAGAGGCAGGATAAGCAGGTTAGAACACAGACATAGCCTAATACAGGACAACATACCCCACCCCACCCTGGCCTGGCTCCTACATAGCCCAACATGTTCTTCCATGCCCATGTATAGAAAACACACCTCAGAGATCTTTATACAAACCCAGTAGTGCTATTCTCCTCACACTCTCTGATATATCTCTGGGGACATAGACTGGATACTTATGACGCAGACTCCTGAGTTAACATGTTCTGATATGAGCACAACATACATGATGACCATGACACAGTACACATTGGTGATCTAACCTGACCTCAGTGAGGTGCACAGACAATATTTAAATATAGTCCAATTGATATTCGAGATGTAATCCACCTGGGCCCCAGCTGTGGCCTGGGATGTATCTTACACTTGCCTTAGACAAGACTGAAATAAAGTTTCAGTCATTTCTTAGAGGGTCCTGGCCTCAGATTAGCTCCAACCATTGTCCAGACACAATCAGCAATGGAAAAGACAATTTTGGGGCTGGCCAAATAGCTCAGCAGATTAAAAGCACCTGCAAGCAGGCACAGGGGCCATGGGCTCCATCCCCAGGCCTGTTGTGCCAGCCCCGCCCCTGGGGTGTGCTGAGACAGCAATTGAGACTAGGCATGGTGGCACACACCTATAATCCCAGTTCTTGGGAAGCTGTAAACAGGCAAATCACTATGAGTCTGATCTAATAGTGAGACCCCGAACACTTTGTAGAGCCTTCCTTAAAATATAAAATAAATAAAAAATTGATCAAGTAACATGTTGTATGTGGCTCATGCTGGATATATTTAAGCCCTTCTGCACATCTAAACTTATTGGAGTTGGTCAAATGAGGAAACATCTGGATTATGCCTTTTTTTTTTTTAAAGTAGTTCTTCTAGGAATTGTCAGCATGTTGTTGTTGAACTGTGGAGTTGGCACTCTGTGTGGCTTCAGGCAGTTAACAATATGTACTTAAAAGTTACACTATTGCAATGCAGGTGTATTATCCGGCTACTCATATACTATTTTTGTACTGCTGGTCTTGTACCAGAAACATTTTCTTTTACAGTTCTTTGCTTTTTAAACTTTGTTTAGCCACTTTAAAAAAAACAAAAAAAAAAACTCTGCTTATGGCACAATTTGCCACAAGTCCATTCCAAGTTGTATATTTGTTTTATATAATAAAAAATTACAATTTACCCCCCCCAAAATGAATCAATTCAAGTGAAGGATTCATTCTTTGAAAGAGTAAATAAGAGAGATAAACCCCTAGCCAATCTTATGAAAAAGAGGACAGATAAAGATGTAAATTCAAACATTTAGGAATGAAAAGGGTGAAATCACAATAGATCCTACAGAAATCCAGTTCATTAATATTTACTTTGAGGATCTGTACTCTAGTAAGATAGAAAACAGAGAAGAAATGGAGGGCAGACTCCTGGACACAAGTAAATTGCCAAAGTTGAATCAAGAAGATATAAAAATTTTAAATAAACTGATATCAGTCAGTGAAATTGAAAATGTAATTAAAAGTTTACCAACAAAGAAAATCCGAAGCCTTGATGGATTCACTATCGAATTTTACAAGAAATTCAAAGAAAAACTAATGTCACTAATGCTGAAACTTTAATGAAATTGAAGTGGAAAAAAAAAATACTTCCAAAATCATTCCTGGAAACAAGAAATGCCCTGATACCTAAACCGCAGAAGGATTCAACCAAAAAAAAAGGAAAACTACAGACCAATCTCCCTAATGAACATAGATGCAAAAATCCTCAATAAGATACTGGCAAGCAGAATGCACCAAATCATAAAGACGATTATATACCATGACCAAGTAGGATTGATTCATCCAGGGGTGCAGGGATGGCTTAATATATACAAATCAATAAATGTAACACATCTCATTACAGAGCCCAGGACACAAATCACATAATCATCTCAATAGACATAAAAATCATCTAAAAGTCCAACACATTCGTGATTAAAAAAATACCTACAGAAAATTGGAAGATAGTCTTTATCTCAATCTGATAAAAATAAATATCTGCAACAAACCAGCAGCCAACATCAAACTAAATAACCAAAGCCTTAGAGCTTTCACTCTCAAACCAGGAACAACGCAAAGATGCCCACTATTACCAGTTCTATTCAATATAGTTTTGAAACCATTAACCAAAGCACTGAGACAGAGAAAGAAATAAAAGGAATAATGACTGGAAAGGAAGAAGTGAAATTATCATTACTTGCAGATGACATGATACTGTACATGGAAGACCCCAAAAACTCCACCAAAAGACTTCTAGATTTAATCACCAAACTCAGTAGCATAGCAGAATACAAAGTAAACACTCAAAAATCAATAGCATTCCTGTACACAAGCAACAAATGTACTGAGAGAGAAATTAGGGAAATCATATCTTTGACAATAACATCCGAGGGCTGGAAGGTAGCTCAGTGGATTAAAGCGCCTTAAGCAGACACAGGGACCAAAGTTTGAACCCCAGCTTGCCATGCTGGCCCTGCCCCCAGGACATGCTGAGATGGCTGTTGAGACTGGGCGTGGTGGTGTGCACCTGTAATCCTAGCATTTGGGAGGCTGAAAACAGGAGGATCACTAGGAGTCCAATCTGTGTAGTAAGACCCTGTAGACCCTGCACTACATACATTTTTTAAAAATACTTGTCACAATAACATTTAAAAAAATGAAATATTCAGGGTTCAGTCTAACAAAAGGAGTAAAAACTCCTCATTAAAAATTATAGTACTCTAAAAGAGGAGATTGAAGAAGATATTAGAAAATGGAAAGATGTCCCTTGCTCATGGATAGGAAGAACTAATATAGTAAAAATGGCCATATTCCCAAAATTTTTATACAAATTTAATGCAATTTCAATCAAAATTCCATTAGCATACATCACAGAACTAGAAAAAAACATTCCTAAAATTCATTTGGTACCAGAAGAGACCCAGAATAGCAATTTCAATCAAAATTCCATTAGCATACATCACAGAACTAGAAAAAACATTTCTAAAATTCATTTGGTACCAGAAGAGACCTAGAATAGCAAAAACAATTCTCAGCAACAAAGGCAACTTCCTCGGCAAGCGCAAGGGTCTGAGTTCAATCCCCAGTTCTGTAAAAAAAAACACAAAAAACCAAAAGCAAGGCAAGGGGCATTACAATTCCTGACTTGAAATTATAATAAAGGCTACTGTGGTTAAAAACAGTACTGGCAGAAAAAAAGAAAAACAGACCTGAGTATCAATGGAGAAGAGTAGAAGATGCAGAAACAACTACAAATGCACTCAGCCACCTTATTTTTGATAAAAGGGCCAAGCACATTCATTGGAAGAATGTCTTTAATAAATGGTGCTGGAAAAACTGTATTTTTGCATGCCAAAGACTAAAGCTAGGTCTATGTCTATGACTGTGAATGAACTAAACTAAAATCAAAGTGGATCAAAGATCTAAATATTAAAACAGAAACAGGGTAACCTGCTCAGTACTCTGCCTGTCTCTCTCAGAGAGAGCTTTGTTCCCCAATTAATATATTGTGCTCTTAACCTCTATTGTTCCAAAAGCTCATTCTTTAATTTGAGAGAACATGAGAACTCTACCAGACATCTAGCAGGTTGGGAATTTTTGCCTCTATATCATTTGGAGGCCTTCCATTGAGATTATCGGATGGAGGTGAGAGTTGGCTTTTTGTTTCCTAGATTCTGGATTGGGACTTGCTTAGGCAACTAAGAATCTTCATTGTTCAAATTTTGTTACATCTTTGCCCATTGTTTATAATTCCTTAGGCTTTTTCTCTTATATAGTTTTGTTGAGATAATGATAAATTCAAGTTAAAAACATAGCAAGGCTATGAAAATTCTGTAGTGGGGCATTTTTTATTCCTGTTTCGTGTGTCACATTTGTTTTTCATTTGACTTTTTCTAAAGAGAAAACCAAAACAAGAAAAGTACAGAATTCAAAACAAGATGATAGAAAATCAATATGACTATTATATTGCATATTGCTGTCTTCAAAGAAGTTGCTCAGAGCACATGACATAGGCATGTAAAATTGATCAAGCAATATAATCTCTAGCTGCTCCTTTCAGTGAACTACTAGAAATTAGTAGTACAATTATCTTAGCTATCTGTAAATACATATTTTTCTCTTCCTTCTTTTCTCCCTTCTTGCATCTCAGTTCTTTCCTTTTGAGCAATTTCTTTCCATTTCACTCTATCATACCTTTTGGATCTTATTTACTCTTTCAGTTTCTTACCTATGGAGATAATACCAGGTTTATATATGTAGGTCTGATTTATTTGGCTTATAAGTATAGTCCCTAGTTACATCCATTTATCTATAAAAGGCTTGAGCTTTTCTTTATAGCTGAGTATAAAAATACCAGATCTTTTGTGCTATTTTACCACGGAGTATTATTCAGCTATAAAACAGGATAAATTTGAGTCTTTTGTCAGTAAGTGGATGCAACTAAAGAACACACTCTTAAGTGAAATAAATCAGACCTGCATGTGCAAACATCGTATTGTCTCCTTAATGTGAGACTATGAAAGAGCAAAATGGAATATGAAGGGAACAATAGATGCTGGTGAAAGAGAATAAACTTATTAAAAGGAAAGAGTCACTGAACTGAGAAGCACAGGAGAGGGAGTGGGGGAGAGAACTTTATTTGTATTTAAGCAGGATGGTTCAGGCAGTTGGCACTGTGCGTTTCTGCTGCTTTGTGGAAAGGAGCAGAGAGTGTTTAATTTGTTTCATGTCCTTTTTTCAATTGTTTGTATTTTTTCTCTTCTTAATTTCTTGTACATTTCTTTCTTATTCCAATTTTACATGAATATATTTGGTGGTATTATTATGGACTAATGGAGTATATTGGAATATTTGGCTGAATTCACACACCTACAATATTTAAATGACAGTGGAATTTTGTCCTCTCTGGAAAAACTAAACAGAAAAGGGGATACAAATGAAGGACCATTTTGTATCTGTGTATTCAAAATAGTTAGGATAGATATACAGCTACATTCCCTTAATTCAATGAATAGAAAGATTTGTTCTAATAGTGTTCGTGGACAGGATATCCTGTCTGCATCTTGAACTATGAATAACCACTAAGAAGACAACAATATGCAATGTATCAATTATTGAAACTGTCCTACTAATTGGTTTCGAAACTATCTCATTGCTATTTGTTTCTCAATAAAATTATTTTAAAAATGAATATATTTGGTAATACGAATGACTGGTTGGAATACAACACTATGGATCACAAGAAGTTCTGTGAAATTTATGTTACTCTGTCAGGTGAAATTCTGTATCATTTGTAATTTTTTTCTGTTTTACTTCTAATTTGTACTCTCTTTAAAAAGTTACACACACACACACACACACACACACACACACACACACACATCTTTTTTTATGCGTTCCTTGCCTAATGAGCATTTGGATTCTTTCCAAGATTTAGCTGTGACAACTTGTGCTGCTATAAACATGGACGCACATACATGGTATGATTGATAGGTTCTGGCCCTGGTATGAATTGCTGGATTATTATGGTGGTCATCCAACGTGGCTGAAGCCCTTAAAACAACAGCTTACCTCCCAGAGCCCTCCTCCACCTTCTTCTCCAACTCAGCCCAGGATGCAATTTCCTTCTACCTTTCCCACCACCTCAGGGAAGGTCCCAGTCAGTTCCTCAAATGTATCTAAACATCCCCCTCAAACCCCACCCCTGGCAAAAGGCCATAAAAGCCTCAGGCTCCCTTTGTTCCAAATCCAGAGAATTCCTTCTCTTCCCAAATTCTCTCCGTGTCCTGCAAGATAATGACGCTCTTTTCCTTTTATTATAAAGCCCCCTTCCCTTTTTCCTTCTGCCTGTTTCTCTGCTTCAACACCGTCAAAGGCCATCATTTTTGGTGCCGTGACCTGGAACGATGAGTAGCGTAGCTCCTGGGACATGCCCTGCCCCGGGCTTTGAGCTCCCTCGCCGAACTGCCTTCTGCTTCTGCTTCTGCCTCTGCCTCCTGCCCTTGCTAGCTTACATCCAACACCAGCCAAATTTAATCCACACAGGTGAGCCCCAAAACTTCCCAAAATTCTCGGGGAATCCTACCTCGTATTTTCCTTTCGTCTCAAAAATCATGAGCTCACGTCGGTGTCCCCACTCATCTTCCCTGGCCATCTGGTCCTTGGCTCCCCACTTTCTAGTGACGACTGACAAAGTGGGTGTTAGCTCTCTTTCTCTCACACTCACTCAGGGCTAAAATGTGACGGCTTTCGCCCTAATCTTCGGCTCACCTTTTAATTCGATTACCATGGGAAATACTTGTTCTCAGCCCCCCCAAAGACACCCCAGTGGGATTCCTGGTCCGTAATCTGGGCTCCCTCGGCCTCTAGGAAGCCATGATACCTAAGCGATTAATCTACTGTCAGACAGCTTGGCCACAGTACATGCTAGGTGGCAAAATCCAGTGGCCTGTACAAAAAACTTCTGATCCACTAATTCTCCAAAGTTCTGTGGTCACACCGGCAAATGGCAGGATATCACCTGACTAGTATTCGGGCTTTTTTTTTTTTTCTTTGAGGATGAGTACCTCCCTCCCACCTCCCTCAACTTCTCTCACTCCACAGGTGCTTGAACTAGGGACAGCTCCTCCGCCTAACAATCTCTCTCAGTCAGACCAGATTGCCCTGCACCCCGACCCGAAGAGCCCGCCACAGAAGTCCTCACCGCCACAGCCGCGACATCATCGGCCCTGGCCTCAGCTACAGCTATAATATCTAGTTTACCCTCAATCTCTAACTTCCAGAGATCAGAGATGGCCTCTCCTCCCTCCCTCGCCTTCCTCTCTTCTGTCAGTTGGTCTACATTCCTCACATTTCTCGCCAGACCCCCAATTTACAATCCAATCACTGTCCTTTTTCTCCTCCAAAAATCTCACTCTAAAAACAATCAACTGATAACTCATTTTTTCCCAACATTGAAAATCCCTCCCTCTGCCATCCATCAAGATAAACAAAAGATAGCAGCCCACGGAGAAAGCCAGCCCGCTAGCGAGCACACTGCCCTTTCCAGTCCAGCGTGATGCGTCCCTTCTTTCCCCACTCCCCGCCACCACCCCTGCAGGCAGTCTAGGTTCCAGGACTTATCTTGCCAGTGCTCCTCTGCTGTGCAGTGCCTGCCCTTATACTCTGCTCAGTTTGCTTGTCCCCACTCAAACCTCATACACTGTATTACACCTAAACATATATATAAAAAGAGGGATTTTTTAAACCTTTTTTTTTTTTCCAAATTCCTCTTATAAGAGATCTCTGCTAATTGACTTACAAACGTTCTGACTAGTCTCGCATAATTACAAACTTAAAAAGGTCATCATAGTTTAACCTGGCCAGAAATGTATTTGAGTACACTCATTTTATAAAGATGTCCGTGTGTCCTGTATGTACTTGTTTGTGTTTATGTCATTCTGTAAATAACTGTTCCTTTTTATTTGAGCTCTAAAACATAGACTTAAAAGCACGCTTTCTCTTCAGTTATCTGCTGATCTAGGTAATATCAAAATTAGTTTATAATTAAATGAAAACCGTGAAAATGGGGAAGATTGTTGGACACGACTCTTGATTGATGAATAGAGGGTGGCCAGCCTTTGTTTCTAGAAAGCCCCGAATAATTTAGTCATTAGTTAAAAGACAGAGTTTTTTCAAAAATTAAATTAGGGTTTTCTCTTAAAAAATGCTTAATATATTAAACATATTCATGCCTTTTAAAATACTGTGTGCTACAATATAAATTTTCTTTCAGATTTAAACAGATGCCTTTCTCTTATGCTCCAGGTATTTACAAGAGGTTCTCAACAAGCCAACATGAGGTCATCAGCCAAATGATAATTTTATAACTAAGATTTATGTAATATGTATCCTATGTACATTTAAAGATGCAAAGACAAAATGGGAATTTCCTATGACTGTTATGCTGCCCTACTATGTATGACTATTGATGTCAAATGATCTCTATGAAGTTATATAACTGTTGTCCATTAACGTTCTACAGGGATTTAACTGCTAAAATGTTCGTGGTTGATAAGAAATAATAGTTCTCTGGTTCAAGGTACTTGATACTCATAAAATTCTAATAACCAAGTGTATTGCTCCAAACTAAGTATACTAATATAGACCCAGATTTTCCTAAAAAAAAATACCGATCATTATTAATTCCTAGTTTGTATCTCTATCTGTTCCTGATATTCACACCATGCTAAAAGGACAAATCTCGGCCCTCAAACTGCACAGAAAAACTTATTCACTGTAACTTTCTGCGTCTTCAATAATAGAGACCAAAATTAACTGCCAACTTTTGGCTGTGACACTTGGGACTGCCATCAAAGCAGGATCTTGACAAGGTAACGCTGAGCCTGAACAATGCTGCCGCCAGAGCCCAGTGCGATGAAGAAGGACACTGGGCCCGGGCCTGCCCCAACCTGCAGCTGTCACTGCAACATCTGCAAGCTCGAGGGTCACTGGAAATGTGACTGCCCTGTCCACCAGAGGGCGGGTAAGTCATCCAATTCCCTGCCCTCACTATGGCCAGGTCCATACACTTGAGCTGCTTGGTCTTGCTGCTGAAGAGCAACAACAGAGCTTGGGTTCCATGGCCTACATCAAGGCACCTGTGTCAAGAGTCCCAAGTCTCGCTGGACATCTCAGGTAAAAAAAAAAAAAAAAACAAACTTTCTTGCTGACATGAAGACGACACATAGTGTTATCCCTGAGTTCTAGAATTGTTATCTTAGCTCTACAGTCTCCATAGTGGGTGCTGATGGCCGACCTACATGAACCTTTCAGACAGGCCCATTCCCTGGTGACTGTAAACACTGTTCTTTACTCTTAATTTCCTTGTGATCCCAACATGTCCCATACATCTCATGAGGAGAGGCCTCCCCCAAAAGCTCCAGTTCTCTCTCACCTCTTTCTCCCCCTCAGTGTACATCCTACAAACCCAACTGCAATGTACAGCCAGCTCCTCCATCCCTCTTCCCTTGTCAACCATATACTCTGAGACACTCCCCGTCCCACTTGTGCTACATATGCTATTCCTGGACTAGTGTGCTTCGGAGATCCCATAGCATTTCCCTACGTTCCCCGGGACCCAATGGCCCCAGAACATAAAGAGATTCAAGCCCATCATCTCTGCCTCCTTACCAATAATTTTCTTTAAACTGTCCACTTGCTATATAGTGCCCTCATTCCTCCTGTACTCAGACCCAATGGCTCCTGTCATTTAGTTCAAGATCTCAGAATTATTGGTAATGTGATTATTCCTAGTCACCCAGTAGTGTCAAACCCCTGTACTGGGCTGTCTCATATTCCTCCTTCCACTGCTCACTTTGCTGTCCTAGACCTTAGGGATGCCTTCTTCACCATTCCCTTACACCCAGATTTCCAGGACCTCTGCCTTCTCATGGACTGATCCGGGCACTCTCTGGTCTCAGTGGCTCATGTGGACAGTCCTGCCTCAAGGGTTCAGAGATGGTCCTCACTTCTTTAGCCCATTGCTTGCTGCAGATCTTGAGGCCCTTGATTTCTAGCCCAGCCACTCCCTCAATATATCGATGACCTCTTCCTGTGCTCCCCATCTCACACCCTGGCCCTAAGACACACATCCACTCTTCTCAATTTTCTATCAGGACCAGATTATGAAGTCTCTCCCTCCAAGGCTCAGGTGGCTTCACCAAAAGTCAGGGATCTAAGACTCACCCTCACTCCCACTACTTGTGCAATCACTGCTCACTACAAAGCCCTTCTTTGTGACCTTCAGGTGCCCACCACAAAATAACAAGTTTCATCCTTCTTTCATCTGGCTAATGTCCTCCACCTCTGGGCTCCCAGCTCTGCTTCCCTAGCACAGCCTCTCTATGAAACATCAAAATGTTCCTTGTTGGAGCCCCTTGACCCTGCTGCTCCTATACATTCCTCCTTTCACAAGCTACAGCAGGTCCTTCTAAGGGCCCCAGCTCTCTTTACCCAAACCAACTCAGAACTTTACCCCATTTACTTCTTTTCAAGGTCACAATACAGTGAGCATTTTATGACATAAAAAGAAACCATCTTTTCAGGCAGTCACCTACCTTTCTAAACAACTATAGACAACTCAGTTGGTAGATAGATTCCATGTCTCCACACACTTACATAGTAACACAAGAGACAGAAAGTTTACTTTAACAAAATATATACAGCTGTGTTGCAGTACTACAGATGACCCTGACTTCTTTTCCTCACATTGATATCAAAAACTAAAGATGGGTATTCCTCCTCTTCAACATGGCCACAGTAAAATGACAGTCAAATCATAGATCCTCCTCTTGATTCCCCTCCTGTATCCTTTAATAATGATGACATGTTCTCATAATGTGCTGTCCTTTTAAATGTTTTTCAAGGTTTCTTCAGTCTCCGATGTGAGCTGTCACGAACTATAAACTTCTAGCTGAGCCACCTGGCACTAACTTCTACATGGGTATGAACCATCATCCTGTCAACCGCCCTCACCCTTGAGACGATGCCCCAGTTCAGCAGGAAGCAGTCTAAGAGACAGATCTCCCCTTTTATAGCAGCCAAAAGATGAGAATGATAAGTTCTGGCCCCTCAGCCTCCCGTTGTTCCAATCCAGAGAATTCTTTCTCTTCCCAAATTCTCTCCAGTGTCCTCCAAGATAATGAAGTCCCTTCCCCTTTTTCCTTCTGCCTGTTTCTCTGCTGTGACACCATCAAAACCTATCAATGATGTTTTCCATTCTTCTGGAAAAATAACAGAAGGGAAATAGCTGGGTCAAATGGTCTTCTAATCCTAGTTTTTTTGGAGGACTTTCATACTGGTTTCCACAGTTGTACTGTCTACACTCCCACCAACAGTGAAGAAGCGTTCTTTCTTATCCCCACATCCCTGCCAGCATTTGTTATTGGTTGATTTCTTGATGACAGACATTCTTTCTGGGGTGAGATGGATTTTCAGTGTTGTTTTACTTTACAGTTCTCAAATGACCAGTGATGAACATTTTTTCATACATTTACGGTCCATTTGTATTTCTTCATCTGAAAAGTGTGTATTCATTTCAAATCAGGCCCCCTGATTGACTCAAAGATCCAATCCAAAAAAAAAAAAAAAAAAAAAAATGTTACATTTGAACTAGTTACTGAATTTATTGACATGTCTTGCTTGATTTGAGACAGTAGTGCTGGGAAGAGTGATGATTGAGCGCCCCCTAGTGGAATTTGGAGTGAGCCTTAAAATGAAATCATTTAGAAAAATATACATGTCTGTGATATAGAACACAGGACTTCGTCCGCCAGTTAAAAGATATTATGTCAGGGCAACCCTTAAGACTTGGAAGATACGTTTCAGAGGATTGGCTAGAGTAAACGTCAAGTAGGTCCTGCTTCAGGATCCTCTGTGGTCTGTCCTTCCGCTGGAGAGGAAGCAGTCTTAGCTCTTGTGATGCCCCCATTGTCACCTTTTTCAGTCTGATAATAACGGCTCAGGAGCAAATGTCTCATGTGCGCTCGCTGTGAGCATGAGAAGAGAAGACCCCGTTGCCCTGGCCTTGTTTCTCATCTTTTCTTGCCATGCCTTTTTGGAGGCACGCAAGGCTAGAGAGAAAGCACTCTACGCTGTTCCAGCCTTTTCCTTCTATTCAACAACTAAGCTAAGCCCAGGGGAAATGAGCGTTTGCTAACTGTGTCTCTGGGTCAGATGAGACCTCGGAATTTTGCCCCTCCGGGAGCACACACGGAAAAGCTATGTCTTGGCTTAGTGTCGTGTGTGGGATCTAAGCACATTTAACCTAAGGGAGGATCTCTTCCCTTCCTAGGTTTCGTTATATTTTTTGTATCTTTAATTTTCTTTTTCTTTTTTTTTGGTGGGATGGGGGATTGAACTCAGGCCCTTGTGCTTGCCACGGAAGCCATCTCAGCAGCCCTGTATCTTTAATTTTGTTTTATATTATTTTTAAAAGTAAAAACAAAAGCAAAAAAAAAAATCAAGAGCAAAGACAGAAACAAGAGTGGGTGTGGTGACGAGTGTCTGTAATCCCAGCTCTTGGGAGGCTGTAAACATGAGGATCACTGTTAGTCCAATCCAGTAGTGAGACCCTGGGCACCTTGTAGATCCTTCCCTAAAATACAAAAGAAAGAAAGAAAGAAAGAAAGAAAGAAAGAAAGAAAGAAAGAAAGAAAGAAAGAAAGAAAGAAAGAGAAAAAACTTTTTGTAATGAGTAGCAAGAAACAGATTCCAGAGTTTCTAATATTGTAGGAAATTATGTGTTTAATAAAGAACAATGTAGTTGTCAATGTTACAGAAGAATGAAACACAAAATCCCATATGTAAATCTCACTGATTATACTTTTAAATCTTGATATTTTAGTCTACTCCCAATAAGACATTCTGATTTGTAATGTGAAAAAATGTCAGAAATGGGTAACATACAATAATACATATGTTACAGATTTTCAAATCAAAAATAGCTGACTAACAATGGCTGATATATTTTCTATTTGTTATTGTAAAATCTGTTGTTCAGATAGGCCTGGTTATATTTATGTGTGTAGAAGGAAACACTTCAATAACAAGTTGTGGGCTTCGGAACCTTTACTGTAAACTTATAAAGTACTATGTAATGGTTTTCTCAGGCTTTAACCTATCCCTTATAGAACACTGACAAATGATGGTTACTTTGTCATTACTCTTAGTTGCCACTCTTAAAGCAGAAGACAGATTTCTCCAGATTCTTTCTGGAGAAATCAATGGCTGAAGGATGTTGACCAAACAATTAGCCAAGTTCCTTTCTAGAGACCAATATCTGGACTTATTGTCCAATAAAAACTGAGAACCCTCAGGTATCGTGGCCAGAGCTGCTCAGTGGTGGATGCCCAAATGTTCCTCCTTGGAAACTGGCTCCCTACCTCAGAAAAATCTCTACCAATCTATTGTACTTGTCCCTCCCTGCTAGTAAACTAGAAATCCTCCCTCAGCTTTTGGGTTGGCTGTAGAGCTACTTTCTCCTTGGACTACCCCTCCCTCCAAACATCAGCCTGCAGCCATCTGCAACAACTGTTTGTGCTTCACAGTAGCTATCGGAATGATTTACATTTGTGTGTTACATACAGTGAGAGTTAAGAAAACAATTGTACCCTGCCTGCTTTTTCATGTGTGCGTAGAGGACTGATGTGCCTTTACTAACACATAAACGTGCTTGCTAGATGACAAATATAGGTTTAACCTGTGAGTTTCACAGATATAAAACAAAACATACTCATCCCACTAGGAAAGGTTGCCTGATAATTAGATAAATAACAGAAGTGTCTTGGAGACTTCCTTGCACAGGGAGGAATTCCTCAAGTCAACAGTTGAGGAATCTGTCTCTAACTTCTTGGCCCTGCACATTAGCTCAGTTGTTTAAGTGCCTGTTTATGCAAAAATGGTCAGGCTCAGGATATTGTGGCTCAATCCCCATATCCTCATGCCTTTCCAGACCTGCCTTTAAGGTATTCTGAGACAGCCAAAAAAAAAAAAAAAAAAATCCTCCTAAGGGTGATTTCTTTCACAGCCTGAGAAGTGCTCTAACTACTTCCAGTTCACTTTTTGGCATATGCCCTCTTTCAAAGAACAAAAAGCAATAGGTTATTACAAAGTTATGCTTCCTTCTTTAAACATATTGTCACGGTTGAGACCAATTGTAACTCATGCTTATAAGTGTCCACTAGGGGTAAGTTCACAAGTTCCCTGGGAAGATGGAATCGCACACCAGTGCAAGGGTGGATGGGCTGACGGAATTTTGTCTTCTGCTCTCTCCAGATGGCTCCACTGCTCAGAAGAGGAATCTACTGCAGGGATGCCTTGAGGGTAAAGAAATTAAAGGGATAACTAATTGTTTCTTTTTTTCTTTTCAGACACTGAGAGAAGCTCAATGTCAAAGTCTCTTATCCTTTGCAATGCTTTCTTAAGCACTGGAAGATGTTCAAACCTTACACGTTGAAAAGAGCCATTTAATATTTTCCTACACATAATCATAGTCTACCTACCCCCTAGAGCCATAAAGGAATGTAATGGAAAGTATTCATTATGAAGCTATTTAAGACTAGAATCAAACTGTTAAAAAAAAAAAAAAAAAAAAAAAAAAAAAGAGGGGAAATGGTCAGAATTGTCTTCAGTTCATACTTTACTTGCATGAAGAAGTAGTACTTATGTGTGTTTAAAAGACAAGTGTGGGCCTCAGGAAAGCCAGGCACCTCAGAGTCTTAAGGCCCTCACTATCCCTGAGCCTGAGACTGCTTTTCCCCAACCTTTGGAACCTGAGGGAAGGGCAACATTAGTAAAGCTTTGGCTACTATTGCTGAGTCTAAGGCTTGCCCTTCCAGTTCTGAGGGTGGGGCCTCTAGACCAGCCATAATCCAAATCTTTACAGGGCTATCAACACCCATCAGTAGGTGAGTTTATGCGAGTTCATCAAGGACAATATCCTTCATAGGAAGTAAATAGGCAATTGGAACTTACAGAGTCCACATGTCTTTTCTTGCAATGACCTAAAACATAAAGCTAGATCCTGACTCAATACAACAGGTTATGCTTCAGGTCATGGGTATTACCCAGTCAGCTCCAGATATTTAAAAAAGATCTTACAAAAAAAGGCTTTGGGGCCTGTGGAGATAGCTCGGTAGAATAAATGTTTGCCTGGAAAGTGCAGAGTCCTGAGTTCAATCCAAAGAAAAAAAAAAAAAAAAAAAAAAAAAAGCTTTTGTCTAGATACTTCACTTGAAGCTTTAGTAAAAACTACCTCATTCATGTCTTATAAATGAGGGGCCGGGGAGATGGCTCAGTGGAATAAGCATTTCCTTGGCAAGTGCAAGGGCCTGAGTTCAATCCCCTGTTAAAGCTAAAAAAAAAAAAGAAGAAGCATTCTTTGAATCATATTGGAAGAAACCAAGGAGAGAAAACAAAGAGACCAAAAAGTAGCTGCTTTTGTTGTGTCTTTAAGAAGAATACAAGTCTAATTCTCAGGGCTCTAAGAAGAACTCAATAACTAGGCTGAAATGCTACTACTGTGAAAAGCCAGGCCACTTGAAGAGGATCTGCCTTAAGATGCCTCCCCCCAATGCCATGCCCTGAATTCGAAGGCAGCCAGTGGATCTCAGACTGGAAAGTTCAGATTCATCTTCCCAAATTGTCTACAAAACTAAAGGACACAGGGCACTCTGCCTCCTCCCTTTGGCCGGACTGTCATCTTTACCTGTTATCTCCATGGAGGATCCACAGGTAATCATGAATACAGGGGGGGGGGGAATCCCATTCTATAACTGGCCATTGGCACATCTCTTTGTCCTCCTCCAAATATAGCCTTCCTTTTAGCAAACATACCTGAGTAAAAAGTCATCAGAACAATAACTCACTAGGGTAGGTGAGATACCTCAGTGGTGCAAAGCACCTGCTTAAGCAAGCTGAGGCAGGTGTAGAGGACTGCAGTTCGATCCCCAGCATCAAAAGGTGTGCCAGCTGTGCCCTCAAGGCTAGTGCAGCTGGCCAAAAAAAA
>PVKA01024755.1:0-33825 GCA_004027165.1 Ctenomys sociabilis
ATTATTGAATCTTTGATATAATTCAGCTATAAAAAAACCTGTAAATATAATTTCATGTATGCACCTTGTACAGTACCAAAATGTTATGAAAACAGTTTGCAATGTATTAATTCATCGACTCTGTATGGTTAAGGTGTCTTGAAACTGTCTGATTGACATTTGTATTTTAATAAAATAAAAATAAATGGAAAAAAAAAAATAAAGTGCAGCACCGGCCACGCAGTACAGTAGCATCTCACATTTTTGGTAGACAAAGTAAAGCAACTAAATGCTTTTAACATGGCAGAAAATATCACATTTTTCTTTTATTCTTTGGAAAACTAGTTTTCTATTAGGTGAGACTGCAGCATGAGATTAACCAGACCTTGCCCGAGAGACCTGAGCAGCCCCTTCTGCCCGGCCTTCCCCTCCTCCCAGGAGATTCTATTTCTGATGCAACCATGCCTGGTTCTTGGATTCATTCCAGACCCTCTGGATTACTCCTGACACCATTCTCAGTCTGGGGGGTCCCATAAGATCAAAGGCTTTTTATGGAAGAGAGAAGTAAGCGCAAGTGTAGGAAGCCCAGCTTCTTGTGGACAAGGGCTGCATCTAACACTTTCTCCAGACTAGTAATGTCTCATTTCTTAGGAGAAAATTGAAGTGTTCTTCTGGCCTGGCTGGCCCACCACTCTCCTGACTCTGCCTCTGATGCTTCCTGCTTGAGCAAAAGTCTGATGGGGATGGGACCCAGCCCTTCGGGGGAAAGCACACCCTTCCTTTAAGAGAAATGGGCCAAAATCCCAAGGAATTAAGAACAAGTGGGGGGCCAGTGAGATAGCTCAGTGCAGTAAGTGCCTGCTTAGACAAGCACAGGGATGGGAGTTCAATCCTCAGCACCACCAGCTGTGCCAGCCCTGCCCCTGGGTGTGCTGAGCCAGCCACCGAGTCCAGATGTGGTGGCGCATGCCTGTAATCCCAGTGGTGGGGAGGCTGAAAACAGGAGGATCAATAGGAGTCTGAGCTGCATAGTGGGAACATATACCAAATACATTTAACAAAAACTAAGAACAAGTGAGAGCCCACACTTATGCAATCATCCAATTAACACTTGATTTCTCTAAAATAATATCTGCAGTGCCAAGGCCAAATTTGAAGTTCTGTCTGGGAGTGGAATCACATTTAAGAATTAAAAGGCTAAGACAGGGCTGGAATGGATTGAGGCTGAGACAAAGCCCCGGCCTGTGGGCAGCAGATGCGCAGCAGAAGAGAGCTTTTCCTTCTTCTAGTAAATGGGGCTCTGCTCTTGTAGCCTTCATACATATTTAACCGCGGTTGACTACAATTGACCTCTACTATCTGCAACCTCATTTAATTGCTCTTCATTGTGCCAGAAGCAGAATCAGAGGTAAAACTAGAGAGTGAGTGAAAGCAGAATAGGCTGAAAAGGCAGGCGGCATGTGATAGCAATTCTGCAAGCCTCAAAGCTGCACAGCTATGATCATCACAGGAACCTTGGGGCTCTGGAATGAATGCCAGCCACTCCCTCCACGCCGCCAGGCCATGCCCTGTGGCTATGCTTTCTCTGAAGCTGCAGAGAAACAGGGCAGACTGTCACTTTATTTTAATAATTGTTGTTGTTGCTGGTCTTAGCTCTATCTGTTATCACTCACCAAGAAGGGACTGAGTTGCACCCCCTAGGAGTTCCTGCAGGAGGGTGGTGATCTCTCTACCTGCCACCAAACCCACAAACTCTGGGACTGGGTTTAGACAATATCAGCACTGCAGCTGGTTGTCATCATTAACCAGTGGCCGCGAAGACTCTAGGTCACAGGGAGTACTCGTCCAACTCTAAGTGTTCGGAATATGACTACATGTGTGCCAGCCCCTGGGTATGAATGAGCTAAGCAATGAATAAACAGGAAAGAACCACTTAGGAGCAAGACTTACAGAACAGGGCGACATCCGCAGCTGGAGCCACGGAGACTAATATCACCCTTAACCAGTGAGCTTCACTCAGTGTGCTCTTGGGTGTCAGAGCCCACAGTGCCAGCTCTGTATCTATCTAGTGTTCTGAGACATGTTTTTCATGATTTCTTTTGGCCATTTGCCTGACTATGACCAAAATGTGGACAACACCTGAGCACTGAGGTTCAGAGATGAAATTTGTTTTTTAAGGTCGAGATGTCTAATTAAGCCATTTCACTACTTTATTTGCATAACACAGTAACATTAGAATTACTTGTAGTAATGACCACAGGAAATACAAATCTTTATCAAAACAGATGATTTTCCCTCAAAAGGTTGAATGTGACTTTCTACCTTTAGCCTTGTTCTTTCTTGCTTTATGTTTCTAAGTTTTAGGGATTCCCGGAGTACCAATTATGTAAGAGCTCAACAAATGCATGCTGGTGAGAGTATCCTCACTTCCTTACAAAGAAAAGCTAACTTCTTTTGTCTTCCCTTTACTGGACAGGTCATGTAGTTATTTTCCTACTTTTGTGGCAGCTTTGAGTGGCTGTAACCAGTGTGAGCTTTTCCTGTCTTGGGATTTAGACCCAAGCTTCCAACGGGGGCCTTTCTACAAAGGCCCAGCCTCTTGCACTTTCTGTCGTCACCACTTAGGGGCTCTCAGAGAGCAAGTGACCTCTCCTCCTCTGCCTGAACCGTGTGCAGCTGCTTCTCCCTGGCTATGAAGGACTTGTGACTGACTGTGGTCCAGATGATAGGCTGTCGCCTGCCTCTGTGATTACATCCCTGCCGTCTTGCTAGTGGACTCTCTTCATGCCTGTTCTCAACCCACCCCAGTTAATAGAGGAAGCGGTCACAGGCAAGGAAGGAGTAGGACTCTGCTCAGAAGCCAGCAAGGAGCTGTCATCCTCAGGCGAGGTCCAGAGGAACAGCCAGAGACGGAGAGCCGATGCATCACAGAGCAGCTTGGACACGACCCAGCCCTGCCCCATGCGCCCTCTGTTGGCTGCAACCTCTCTAGAGGCCTGGAGCGAGCACCACGCTAAACTTCCCCCAAGTCCTGACCCATAGAATACATAAGATTGTAAATGTGCATCGTACTGTGCAGCAAAGCTTGCAGTAATATGGTTCTATGTGAATGGATAACAAACAGGATTAAACTGCTGGATCATAATGGCAATTATTCAATATAATTATAAAGCTTTCTTATCAATGACTTGGTTCATATTTAAGAATTGATTTTTAATGGCACCTGGTGGGTTCACTTGGTTCACTGCCAGTACTATGGTAATTAATAATCTACAATAATACTTGCATAATCCAGCCTCCTAGGAAATTGGCTCCCAAAAAGAATAGTGTCTAGGACACAATAACGAAGAATGAGTAAATTCAAATGTTTGTGAAATAAAGAAAGACAGCTAAGAAAACCTGAAAGCTGGACTACTGCAACTGCGGGGTGATCGCTTGTGACAGGGAGGGACAAGTTAGTCTCATTTCTGAAAGTGGACAAACGTCGCCATTCTTGATGGGAGTCTGTCCAGCTCGTATTCCACCTCCCGAGGCCTCAGGCCTACGTGGGTCAGCGCTGGGGCACTTGGCATGCTATGACCTGCCAGCCCTCATCTGTGCGAACACCCCAGTCCTGTGGGGAGCAGGCCTTAGATCACCATGTCCCAGCAGCCAGGCCCTTTTCTCACCCTTATCAGCGAGGACGGGGTAAGTGAGTATGTGCTGGGTATACAAGCGGCTCTTCTGTGCTGGTGGGGGGTGGATACACCTTTCCAGCGCAGAGCCAGACCCAGCAGAGCTGGATTTTCTGCCTTTGGAGCTGGCTTCCCAAGCCCTCATAACCCGAGGGCAATGGAGCCTTGCTTGACTGCAGAATGACTGTGAAGACCAACACAGGTGAGACTGAGCTCGGGGCCGTCCCCTCCCACACCCCCGTGGGACTGGTACCTGGTTTCGTGAGGCAGGCCGGCCCTTTAGGAAGCTCTTCCCAAGCAACTCTGCTCACCTGGAACCTGGGTGGTGCGCACTGGGAGGAAAAGCCGGAGGAAGCTAAGGTGCAAGAGTGGACCCTGGAGATGCCCTCGCTGGAGGCCACAGGCCAGGCCTGAGCAGGCAGGTAGGACAGCAGCTCTTTGTTTACCTTGTACTTAACAGTTGCAGAACGAAGCCTTTAGCTAAGCCTTTTGCTGACCCGTGCTTACGGATCTGAGGTTCTGTCTAACCAACTAGCGGCTCCAAATCTCCACTTGGCTGTGTAGAGAAATGCGAAATCGTACCTCAGATTCCCATGTACTTGGAAGTGGTTTGTTCTTCCACAGAAATCTCTGACAACCAATCTGAGGATTTGCGTGTCTAGACAGCCACTCTGTGCCAAAGGCAGCAGGGAAATCGTGGGTGCTGCACAGCCTGCGCCGTGTTGAACAGACCAGGAGGCTGGCTGGGGTCTGAGTCCGTGCTGCAGGGCTGCTCTCCTGGTTGGTTCTGCAGGCAGGAAAGCACTAGTGGCTTGGGCTACTGGGCGGATGAGGTGTGGGTGCACTCCCGGGGAGTGGGGCCATTGGGGCTGACTGTGTGGCTGTGTCTGCAGGAGCCCAGGGGAAGGCGCAGGGCTCGGGGATTTCCAGTGGGCCGGGCTCCCACCAGCCTCAGTACAAAGAGCAGCCTGCTGCAAAGCCCAGGGTGCCCTGGCCGAGCTGGGCTGTGGTTTCTTGGCCCCTAACTTGTTCAGGAAGCAGCGCACTCTCTGTTGGCGGGAGGTCAGCCTGACTGCTTTCAAACCAGGAGAAGTAAATCTACAGGAAATTTACAGCTCGCCAGAGGCTCAGGCTGAGTATGTGAGCGTGAGCACACACCCTGTGGTTGGCTGTAATAAGAGCACAGAATGGCATTAATTCAGTTCCTGGAGCTCTAGGACAAGCGAGGGTGTCCGTGCTTCCCCACTCTGGCAAGCAAGCCCAGGCCCACAGCATGTTGTGTTACTGCCCCGACAAACCACTCTCCTCCTGACCCCAGCGACCGATGTTATTGCGTATGTTTACAAGTTTTGGGAGAATATTTTCACAGCCTAGGCCTAGCCATTCTTTTTGGTGATAGCAGGGATTGCATCTATTTTTGGATCTTGCTAAGAAGTCTCTAAATTGCTCAGGTTGGGATTAAATTTGTATTCCTGCCTCAGCCTGCTATTCTTACCATTGTTTTGTTTATATGCTACTGAGGAGTGAACCAAAGGCTTTGTTTGTGGTAGGCAAACACTCTTGGAACAGCGCAGCCTTTGTAGCCCCAGCCCAGCTGGAGCTGGGGCCCAGGTAGGCAAGACGTCTCCGTCTACCAGAACCCTAAGAAGCTGCATCACAAAAGTCCTGCAGAACATGGCGACTGTGCAAGGGAGAAAGCTGAGTGTCCACCACCAACATGATCGTGAGCTGCTTTAGGCCTTTTAGGGAAAGAGCCATTTGCTTTCAACCTTTCATCTGACCTAACATCCTCTGAATGCATGGTTGATCTCGGTAGCCGACTAGGGGTAAGAATGCTGCAGGACAGCACCTGCTACCGACAGGAGAGACTTGCCCTCTTTGCTGTCGCTGCCTGCCTGATGCCCCATACCAATGCGCTGGAGAATGGATCGATTTATGACTTTCTTTATTCTCTGGCTATGAATGTTCCCTAACCACTTCCGGGTCAACCGTGCCAGAGTACACCACTCATGGCAAGTGGAATCTGCTTTTTTGGGTCTTCATTACTCATAGTTTGCAGAGTTGTTATTTTCTATAAACAAACACTGCAAAGATAAAATAATTAAACATTTCATATGCTGTGATTCATTTCTATCTAGTAGGTGCCAAGGATGGCATCCAATATGCAATGTCATTCTGTACCAAGCACCCAGAACAGGGAAGTAGTAGGAGAAGCAAAACTCGAAACTCTCAGTGCCCAGCCTGGGTTAAGGGTGAGGGGGATTTGGACTGCCCATGAGTGCTGACCCGCCCTGTGCTGCCTGCCCAGCAGAGGGCCCTGGCCTTGCCTTCGGCTGCCGGTCTCCAGCACTCCTGGGTCACAGCTATACCCTGGCTTTCTTCTCCTCTCCAGAAGATTAGATGGAGAGGAGGGACCAGGGAAATGCCCCCGAGAAGCTGGGCCACGGAAGTCTGAGGTTTCCAGCTGGTTGCTGGGCTGTCTCCCAGAGTGCTCAGGCTCCCACTGGACTCCAGCCATGGCCCCACTACCGCGGGCGCCAGGGCTTGCTTCACCAGTGACAGTGTCATCCTGTTTGCCACCAGCTTCCATATGACAAGTAGTCCAGGAGAGGTCTCAGAAGTCTCCAGTGCCCAGGGATGGGCTGGCATGTCTGAGGCTAGTGTCTGCGATTCTCTCAGGACATTTTTCTTTTACTTTCATGAAAAGAAAAGTAAAGCTTTGAGAATTGACTTGTCACTGCCGGGCTTTGCTTCTCTGCCTGAAAAACACAACGGCAAGCACATCCTTTCCTTGATTTCAGCCAAGACATGACACAGGAGGTGGCAGGATCACCTTGTGGAGGGACCGCCGTTCCTGGGGGTGACAGGGCACATGACTCACAGATGGCACCTGACCTCTGGAGCTGCCCCACAATCCCCAGGGCAGAGCCAGACACGAAAGGGACCTTGCATTAGCACAATGGCTCTGCCAGTAGCCCAGGGCAGGTTGGCAACGAGCAAGTGTAATGGCTTTGCAGTAAAACAATTGGTACTCTTTAAAGGGGCAATGATATTTGTCATAAAAGTATGCAAATGTATTCTCTTTCATCTTCTCTTACAAAAGGGAGTGTTACATTACTCTGTAGTCTTTGGTGTACTGGAAGACAGACAGACAAACAAACAGACAGACAGAAAGATAGAAAGAAGAAAGTACAGAAAGAAAAGAGAGAGAGGGAAGAAGGAGGGAAGTCAGACACATTGGTGGACACCTGGAATTCCAATCATTAAGGAGGATGAGACAGGAAGAGCACAAGTTCAAGGTCAGCATGAGAAACTTAGCAAGATTCTTGTCTCAAAATATTAAGTTCAATAAAAGTGGAAGCACAGCTCCATGCTAGAGCATCTGTCTGACATGGGTGTAGTTCTTAACTTAATCCCTAGCATCACACACACACACACACACACACACACACACACACACACACACACACAAATTTCTTTAAAGTGTGAACCCGTATCTAAGATTCTCTCCATAGCTCTTAAATAATCAGCTACTGCACAAGCACCTAGTGGAATAAGAGAAGGGTGGCAATAGTGAAAGTGACATTTTATATGGAGAACCACTGAAACCTGAAAGATCCTCACCTTGAGTTCTATACATTGTTTTCCAGCCCAGGCAAGTTATGAGAAAAGATTGGGTTGCTGTAGAACTGTTTCCTAGGTGTGGTTCATGGAGTCCCACATAGATGACAGGCAAACATGCTTCTCCTCCCTGGAGAGGAAGATGGGAGCTCAAGTTTGCAGAGCAGAGTGGTGTGACGCGGTCAGATGGCACTATCTGGTCTTGTTTCATAAAAATCATTTTTAGAAGGTTCTGTTCACCCTCCAAAGACAGACTTCAGGTAACTTCCTTCCCCTTGCTTTGTATTTTTAAAGAACTAGTAAGTGGATACAACACGGCTCAGGAATATCCGAACCTGCACAACTAGCTCCTAGTTGAATCAGGCCAGCAGTTCTCTGCTCTGCTTTGCCTGCCCTGCTCACAGGGAGAATACACGGTCCCTGTCTTCTCCAAGGTCTCTGCTGCCTTGGGCAATCACCAACCACCCCCAGAAGGGAGCACAGCCCCCCTGCCACATGGTCGTAGGCAGCACCTGCCACTTCCTGTCCATCTGTAATCCTCCAGCAAGAGACACCATACACACATTTAATTTTTATCCACCTGTGAGCCCCTCCCGCAAATATGTCTTTGGCGTTTATGAGCGAGTGCATCATGATCTGACTTCTGTGTACCATAGTTAGAAATTCAAGAGGAGAAAACGAAGGCCACTTGGTAAAATAGTGACTGAAAATTTCCCAGGTGGGATGGCAAACACTGACTTCTCCCAAGAAGATTAATAAACCCCCAACACCGATGCAAAGAAAATCATACCCACCAGCACAAGATTGTTAACAGCTCAGTGTGAGGAAAAAGAGGTTCCAGGAGAGTGAGTTACCCACTTGGCCTGATGATCGGAAATCCCAGTGCTGGGCTGGACTGCAGGCGGGCCAGCCCCAGAGTGAACATGTGTGCCACACGCCACCTCTCAACAGCTGGAGTTCCATGGTAAAGCCGGGCCTGGGGATCCCAGCAGAGAACAGGAGGAGTAATCTGTCATAATAATTGTGATCAGCACTGTTTCTCTCTGCACCTGCAGTCTCCACAGGAGAGAGCCCAGCACAGTGCCTCAAAAATCTACAGCAACAGAAGAAAGAGAGGGAGAGAGGGAGGGAGGGAGAATGTGCTAGAATGTACAGAATGGTGTTCATGCACCAGTAGATCTGATAGTCTTGCTAGAGAGACAGAGAGCCCCTGCGTGACTTCGCCCACCCCCAGATGGATTTGTTGATGGTGGAGGGTCAGAGGGAGGGGGCTGTGCAGCTTTCAAACACTGTCACCGCCCAGCACTTCACTCAGCCCCATTAGGGCATCTCCAGTAGGCTCCTCAGGGGTGCCAGTGTTCACTGCATCTGAGCCCTCAGTGCCAGGGCTGAGCCCAGCAGAGGGACAGAGAGCAGAAGCTTCAGGCCAAGCCAAGCATGGTGTGCCTCTGGAAGGGACATGGCTTGGACAGGTCTGTACAGACAGGCATAGAACCCTGGACAGGAAGCCAAGGCAGAGCTGGGATCTCCCCCAGAAGGAGAAACACTCAGGGTGAGGTCAGAAGCCCAAGGACAGGGCCTCTGGAGGTCAGCACATGTCCCAGGAGACAGAGACAGATGAAAAGCTCGGTGGACCTGCAGCCTGCAGGGCTGGGTTGGTGCATCCCAGGGCTCAGGAACTGGCTACAGGTGGTGCCACCCCTTTCCACATGGAGCACACATAGAGCTGTGCTCTCCGGGCAGGTCTGGCTTGCCCCTCTGGTACGGGCTTGAGGATGCCTGTACAGTGAAAGGAGACAGGATAAGACAGGTCTGCTCTTTCTTTTTCTTTTTCTCTTTCTTTCTTTCTTTCTTTCTTTCTTTCTTTCTTTCTTTCTTTCTTTCTTTCTTTCTTTCTTTCTTTCTTTCCTTTCTTTCCTTCCTTCCTTCCTTTTTCCATTACTTCCTACTTCTCTTCTCTTCCTCTCTCCTCTCTTCTCCCCTCCTCTCCCCTTCCTTCCTTTCCCTTTTCTTTCTTTTCATTTTTCTCTGTGGTACTGGGGCTTGAACCTAGGGCCTTTTCTTTATTCTACATTCTCACCCTATTTTATTTCAAGACAAGGTCGCTCTAAGTCAATCAATTGCCCCAGCTGAGCCTAAACTCATGATCCTCTCACCTCCACTGCCCTCGGCGCTGGGATTACGGGCATGCACCGCCACAGTCTCTAGGCTGCGGCACAGGCAGCAACTCTCACGTGCTATGAATCTGAGCCTCAGCAGAAATGTAGCAGAAGGAAGATTCCAGGCGCCCACCTGCTGCTGGACTTGGTGGGTTGCAGGTAAATGTGTGGTGTGCATGGGTGCGGGACTCCTGACCAGCACTGTGGGGGAAACTGAGGCTGAGTGACTGGAGCCTCCAGACTGCTGGGTGGATATGGGAAGAGTCACCCCAGGCTGGACCTGCCTGTCCCCACTGCACACTCAGAGGTGCCCCCTTTGGGTGACTGAGCCAGCCATCTGCAGAACTGGTCCTCAAGGAGAACAGCTGCAGGAAACCAGGAACTGCACAGCAGGTGACCCCAGTGAGCCTTCCCAAACCAGCACCCAGGAGCCTAGGTGCAAGGGATCGGAAGGAACCAGGAGGGGAGAAGAGGAGCAAAGATCAGACCTCAGACTGCAGATGGCTGTTGAGGTGAAAATATCTGCACTTTTGAAGTTCAGTTTTCTAATACTTAAGAAACCTGTATGTTATACAGATAAACCAGAGAAAAGGTGAGTATCTTGCAATGCCATCTGTATTTCACCTTGTGCAAGGGAAAGCTTGTAACTGTTTTCCAATGGCCCAGCCACAGGTTTGGCTCGGCCTTGGTGTTGAAAAGTGAGAATGTGTCACCCAGATGGGTCAATAGCTCCAGAGTGGCCTTTGTGGGCTGACACAACTCTGTCACTCGCATCTGGCAGGGACTGCAGTACCCTGCACCCACGTCATAGGCAGGCAGCATTTCCAGAATTCATCCTGAAGGAGGTGCTGTGGAAAACACCATGGAGCACTTTATACTGGGAGAAGCTGCATGGCTCAGGCTTGTGCTGCACATTTGCACAGCAGCAAATAGGAAAAGGAGGTGAGGAAACGGTGACTTAGCACTAAACTGTGAGCCAGTTTGGTGGTGCAGGCTTGTAATCCCAGGGCTTTGGGAAGCTGAGGCAGGAGGACTGCAAGTCTGTCTGGGGCAGGTCAGCAAGGCCTGTTCTGAAGAGTAAAAAACAGACAAGGAGCTGGGAAAATAGCACAGTAGTTGGCATGATCTGGAGTGGCTTGATCCCTACTATCACACATGTACACACATGCAAGCACACACACACATGCACACGCATGCACACACTCACCCCTAAAAAGTGGACTTGGAGTAACCTCAGAAGGGCCCCATGGTGAGGCCTCCTCATACCGGACTGAGTGACACGGGGACCACGTGTCAGTCAGAGCCCCTGCATGCGCCCGAAGAGCTGCTCTGCCACAAGCTCACTGCCTGACCACCTCAGTGGGCCGCTCCGTGGAAGCGCTCTCCTCCACCTCTGCACAGCGCACACAGGGTGCAGCCTGCTTCCCTCTGTGGCGTGAGCTCTGGGAGCTTTGGCTAGCTTCTCGAGCCAGCTGGGGAAAGCACACGAACTCATGTGGTTTCCACTGAACAGGCAGCTTTTTGCCCCACTGTGAAGTGAAAAGCGCCATCCGTGCAACCAGCAGTCAGGCAGGGCCTGCGTGCATTTGCCAACTTGTGGCGGTCTACACATCTGGCTCTGCCCTCCAGAGATGCCTGTTAGAGCAGCGCGTCCCAGCACCAGCAGCCTTCTGCTGTGCCTCCTCCTAGCCCTGGCTGCTTCTGTCTCGTGTTTCAGGAACAAGTGGTGATACAGGGAACAAAACTGATCCCAGGGTATGACCTCCAAATGATAAAAGGGAAGAAATGAAACTCCCAACCTGAAAGGTACCTGGGATGAGCTTGTGTTCTCTAAAACTGAAAAATGGGTTTTAAGAACAAAAGGAGGTTATGAGCAGAATATATTTACTGGGGGAAAGAAACCTCCTGTCTGAGAGAGGGACAGGAGAGGTGCCCCCTAACAGGCTGTCCCCAGGAAGCTGTCTCTTCCAGGGACTTTTATAGAAGAAAACCATGCAGTGAGGCGGGTCTAAGGTGATGGAGAACATGGAAACTCACTTAGGTGGGCATGAGGTGGGACAAAGCTATGGCCAACCAATGAGATTACAAGCACCATTGCTCAGGTACACTTGATTAAATCCAGTGGCAAATGGGGAAGTGAGTCATGTAGCAAGTGGGTATGAATACGAGACAGGGTCTCTTCCTGTTGGGGGCTGGACTAGTGACCCATCTTGGCTCTTTCAAGGTAACTGATATCTGTTCAGACTATCAATCCCTGATGCCTCTCCCTAGGGAGCTATGTATCTGTGTGTTTCCTCTTTTGTGTCGAGGTGAGGTGTGTGTGGCCCAAATGGGAGTGTCAGTCTCTTCTGAGCTGCAAAGTCAGCTTGTCTTCCTTATTGTCCTCGAGGGCCTCGCCTTATCTGTCTGTCTATAATATTTCTAATTCAGCTGCCTGCAATGGTAGCAGGATTTCTAGCCAGGGCACCCAGGGTAGCAGGCCCTCTATGCGCCACCTGTGTCTGTGACCGCAGGGAATGCCTGGGGCACCAGGATGGCATCGTGTCGTCCTGCCCTCCTCGGGGCAAGGCCCACTGTCTCTTTATTTCTAACAATAGTGTATTGGCCTTTTTACTACTTCAAGTTACTGAGTTCTTGTTTTCCTTGGGCTTCTCGGTAGAAGCTAAATGCATTTGATAAGAAAACTCACTTGGCCACACTCTGTGGGCCAGGCCTGGCTCTGTGGGCCCCACAGTCTGCTGGGCTCCACCCTCCCCCCCCAGCTGAGTGGCCCACTTGCTGTGGAACACAGGGCTCTGCCACCAAACACCTGCTGGGGACCACTCACCCTGCCATGCCATCACCAAGAGCCACCACAGGCTCTCTCTTGCCCTGGGTCTCCTTGCGATGGTCATAATTTGTTTCTATCCTTTCTTTACCCAAACTGTTCTAGTGTCAGAATAATGAACATTTATGATGGTGCATGTATCTAAAGAAAAAAAAAAGCCTAAGCTTTCCCATGTCCACACCAGAACATGAAAAGCTCTAGAGTGAAAATCTCGTGCTCATAGGTAGCAGAGCTTTTTGGAACCTTGACACTAGATCTTGTAAATGGGTGGACGGAGAAAGCCCCTTGGCTCTGCCCGTGCTTCTGTTGTTCCCAGCTGAGCCCTCACATTCAGTGAGTCTGGGAAGATGCACATTAGCAGGAGAGCTCTCACTTACCATTTGCTGTAGGGAGGCTCCAGAGCCCTGGCCAGATGCCCGGGGAGGAGCTGAGGTGGAGCTGCTCAGGCTTCTCCCCACAGCCCTATGCCCAGGACCTTCAGAGGAAGGAGCCCTGCTGTCTGGTGCACAGGTGCACTGTGGCTCTTTAGTGCCATGGCTGCCCGGGAGTCTTCCTGTGTTTGCCTCGTGCTTTCTCTCTCCCATGGCCTCTGTTTAGGAGTCCCTCCATGGCTCATGGGATCATAGGCCGAGCTTTCCTGGAAGCAGCTGGATCTAAAGTCTGTGACACTAGAACTGATTCATGTTGCAATGGGAGGACCAAGGGTGGCAGACTGAGGTGCGTGAGCTGCTTGCTGTGAGTGGCCTCGTGAGAGAAAAGGGGCCGAAAGACACTGTCAGGGGCCTGCTGTGCTGTGCTACTTTCTGTCCGCCATGAACCAGAGCCAGCTGATTATGGGCTGGAACCTCTGCAAACAGTGATCTACAGAGACATTTCCTCCCTTAACCTGTGAGTGCCTCAGCAGAGAGAAAAGTAGCTAACACACTCCCCAGGCTGATAAGGTCGGAGTGTTAAGACTCCAAGAAGAAAAACCCATCACAAACAGAAAGCAGAGAAAGTTTTTTTCAGTCTGAAGCCTTTTATCTTCTAGTTGGTACAGAGAACAGAGAATAAAAACCTATTTTTATATCCAAGGTGTATCACAGAGAGTTCATTGGTCCAGTGCTAGAAGAGTCCTTGTACACATTTGGGTAGGAGTTGGACATAGGGCTTTCCCGAGCACCTGACTGTTGAAGTCTGCTTTGGAGCAGTGAGTGAATAGACATCATTGCCTTTCATGAGAAGCACTTCAAGAATGCAGGATGGAGGGGCAGATGGCTCAGTAGAATAAGCACTTGTCTGGCAAGCCTAAGGTCCTGAGTTCAACTCCTGGTTCTATCAAAAAAAAAAAAAAAAAAAAAAAGAATGTAGATCATGAAGTTCTTGTCTTGGACTCCCACAGAGAACACAGTCCGCAGTCCCCAACTGGTCTCTGATCCTCATGTCCACAATTAGGAGTCACTGAGCAAACTTCCAGATCCCACAGAAAGCACCAGTTTGCAACGTTGCCTCTGTGGATTTTTCATATCTTCAATATTTTTTATCATATATTCACATGATGTTATTCTAGCCTCACACCTGCACTGCTACCCTGGAAAGTTGAAGGATTTCTCCTGTGCTCTTAGTTGGTTCTTCTCAGTCTGCAATTGCAGAATCAGTTTCAGAAGGTTTGTTTTTGGCAAGACTCTGATGAATCCGTGACATGTGTAGGCAGATGCAATTTTCTTACCTTTTAATAAAGTCATTGGTAGATGCCTCAGAGGAGGATACAGAGGGTCGCTTACCCTCCATGGGACAAGCGCACTTGCTGTTATAATTGTCAGGAAAGGTGACTAATGTTTAATGAAGAGGGTGACTTGGGTTGAAATACACCTGCTTGCCGGAGCACCTGTGCATGGAGCACAATCCTCATTGGGCGGGCAGGCTCTGCCTAGAGCCCCTTCGAGTCTGGATCCCACCAGTCAGTGCAAGGAGCCATCAGGCTGGAAAGATGTCAAAATAGGCAGGAGAAGGATGGCAAAACTGAGTCTTCCAGCAGCTTACAGGCAGCTGAAGAGGCTGACACAGAGCCAGGGAGCAGGGCCTAGGACACATGTTCCCTGGAGGTCTGGCTAGAACAAGACCTCAGAGAAAAAGAGGCACACGTTCCAGATAATACAAGAAGAATGTCACTGAGGGCACAAAGGCTTAGGAGGAGGAAGGGGCAGCAAATCGGAGCAAGCCCTGGGCCTGCAGTGCACAGCTGTTATCACAGCACACAGAGGGCTGAGGCAGGAGGGTCCACGAGTTTGAGAACAACCTGGGCTTCACAGTGAGTTCAAGGCTGAAGAAGGCAAGGCAAAGTTCATATTTCAGGAACGATAGAGCAGGGTCAGAGGCTCAATGGGTGGCTCTGCGGTCTCTACCGTTGCCACAACTGTCCCTACCACTCAACCTACACGAGGGCTGGACATCGAGGGAGGGCAGCCAGGCATATGGTGGCCCTCAAACCCCTGTGCAACACTGGAGAACCCCCCTCATCCCTCACTTATTCCCCTGAAAACAACCGTCCTGGTTGCCTTTCTCCCTGGAGTCGTGGGAGGATCGACTAAGAAAGTGTGCGTGGAGAAGCTTGTGAATAGACATCAGGGATGCACAGAAAGGAAGAAAGATTTGGTCCCACGCTTCCATCACTGACCACCGGCTCGGAGCGCTGCCCTTGATCTGAAGGTAAGGCGGGGCTTGGGCAGGTGGCCAGTGCTGACTGCAAGAGGACCGACAGCTTTCCAGGACTCCGTCAAGGCCAAGGGCTTCTTGGTGGCGGGTGCCAGGTGCGTGGGTGCTGACGGCCCTGCCTCGGCTGGCCTCTCTCTGAGTTGAATTTATTCCATCCATTCAGTAGGGATAATGAGCAGCAAGAAATCCATCAGGCCTGCATCAGCCCGGAAATCCCGACCCCACTTACCAGATCTGACGATACTTAGCACATCAGCATGTTTGCTTTCTTTCCAGCAAACAGTCAAACATGATTAAACTCTTACTGCATTTCCATATTAATAGCTCATCTGTGTGAAGAACTTAGGAAAGCGCATTTCTGGAAATCTCATTTTTGATTTAAAATTTTCCAGTGTGGCAATGAAGAGAAAGACGCGCTGAGGTGCAGAAGCAACCTCCGCCAGGGGCAGAGGCAAGCAGCTTCCCCTTAGCTGCCGCCCTCCCCCCACCCCACCCCTGATGCTTTCTCCCTGGTCAGTGCCTGCTTCGTTTTGTTTAGTTAACACGGAACAATTAGAAACACTACTGGGCTGCAATGTCACATCTTAATCCATTGTATAATGATAAAATCAGCAAAGACGCAACCCACCCATCAGTTAAATATTTGCCACTCCTTTGTGGAGAGCCTTGCAAACACCCCTATCTGGAACTAGACACTATTACCAGCCGCAGGCATGCCATGGTGCAGGGCGCAGTAGTCCAGATCTCGCGCCATCTTTTTCACACCATATAGGCTTCCATCTTCTGTGTCCTTGTAGCCCTGAAACTTAAGGGTTCTTTGGCTTTCCTGTCTTCACTGAGGTCTCTGTCTTGTACCTCCAGATGACAATGACCTTCTTCCATCCTCTTCCAGGTCCCCAATCCCTCTCTCCCGAGGTTGGGCAGTCCTCGTTCCTGGCACCGATTTTCAGGTTTGTAGCTGAGAAATGGGGGCACGTGAGGGCTCAAGGGAACCCACCACTAGTGGGCAGCCATCTCTCTGTCCTTCAGGAAGAGATGGAACCCCCATCCTCTTTGGGATGAGGCCCTCAGCCAGCCAAAGGACCCACTGGTGAATCTGCAGGTGCCACTTAGACCTGGCTGGGTCTGCGTTTGCCTGCTCCATAACCAAGCTGTGTCAATCAGAGATGGTTAACCCACCACACGCTGCTCTGCAGCCGTCACAAAGGGAACAGCAGCACCTACCTCGTAGGTTTATGAAGCGCTTTACCTAAATGAAGTGCATAGAACACTTAACTCAGTGGCCTGCTAGGCTGGCTACTGTTGTCTCATTTTTATTGCTCTAAATAATGCATCACTGCCCAATGCTCCTCCAGCATCAGGTCAGCAATCTTCAGGACACAGCTGGCTTCAGTACCTGGGTGGAGGAGGGGCAGTGCCATGGAGCAGGTGGCTCATTCCACCTGCACCTGGACACTGCCCTTCCCCTCTACCCTGAGAAGGAGAGGAGCTGTGCACTTCCATCTCTTCCCTTGTGCCCGCACTGTTTCTTCCAGATGCCAGAGTCAAACAATTCCTCTGAGCTTGCCTCAAGTTCCTCGCACTCCTGAGTTGGGTGTAGCACAGATAGTTTATTTTTAAAGGGCTCACAGGTGACCTGTGAGGAAACTGAGACCAAGCTGCAGCCAAGCCCCTCACTTAGGATAGGAACGTGTGCCTTGTGAGCACTGGGGAGCCCAGTTCCTGCCTGTGGGCTCGCTGCCTCTCACCAGTGGAGATTGATCATGCGAAGCTTTCTGTCCTGTGACAAAATACCTGAGAAAATGAAATTAAAAAGAAGAAAGTTTCATTTTTATTCCCAGCTTCAAAGGACTTAGCGCAGGGGTCCTGAGTGCAGTGGCTGGCTGCTTTGGGTATGAAACAGTGCAGTGCATCCAGGCCAAAGGGCTGGTAGACAGAACCATTCTCTTCAAGACTGCCAGGAAGTGAAAGATCTAAACAGGAAGGACCTCAGACCCACTGTCCCCTTTGAGGCCAAAGGGCACACCACCTTCAGTGGGGCCCAGTTGAGGACCAGGCTTTTAACACAAGCACTTTTATGAGACCGTATAGAGCCTAACTGTAGCAGTGGTTGGCTGACATCCAGCGTGGTCCTCTTTCCTGTGCAGATAACCTGCCCAGATTGCAGACTCCAGGCTCAGGTGAGCACCTTATTTGCTATATTCCTCTTTCTGGATTCCTGAGCCTGCACTTGGAGTTCCTGGGCACCTTCTGCTTCTGAGCTCTGCCATCTGCTCAGCGTGTGCATGCTGGAGCTCAGCGTGAGCCTGAGATGGTGTACAAGCCACTAGAAACAATTCAGAGCTTTTCTTACAAAGCATGCAGCAACAGAAATGGCCCATTTTGTTTGGGGACTGTGTAAGAGGAGGGTCACATACAGCTTTCCCTTTACCTCCCTTTCTGCTCACCTCTGCTCTCAGCCCTGATTCCATCAGCGTTGGCTGCCACCAGCTTCCCTACGCGCAAAGCCTCTTGTCTTGGTGAGGCCATGCTTGACCTCACTCCCAGCACCTTCCACAGAGCTGCTCTAGCACCATGGTTCTGCCCTTTGCACAAGCTTCTATATGACTGAGAACTGACTGCTTGCCTGGGAAACACCATATGTGCGAACTAAGTTTATAAAGCAGTATGTTTAAGAATAAATTTCAAGATGCTATTTTTCAGTAGCCTATGAATCACTTAAACCCATTTGCAAAATAAACTGTTTGCCAAGGGAAATTCATTTTTGATGACCCTAGAGAAGGAACGTCGTAATGTATGGCACCTTCCCTCCGGATAGCCGAGAGCAGTTCTACCAGCAGGGGCAAGCACGAGCAGCTATATGACTTCTACATTTGAGTCCCCAAGTAACAAAAGTATATATCATATGTGATGGTGTAGATGCAGAGTCTATTTTTCAGAGCTACATGGCACTCTGTTGTACAACTTGGACTTCATTTTGGTCTTTCACCACAAGTAGGACGACAAACACAAAATTTTAAAAATATATGATTTACAGAGTTGCTGTGATTTCCCAAAGATCTGGAGGATGCTTCAGCAGAGCAACGTGAGCAAGAGATTGGGTGCTGAGGGGAGCAGCATCTGGGGGTTCTCCAGGCAGAGGTGGGGAAGCCAGCGCTGCAGAGGAGGGTGGAGCCTGTGGGAGTGTTGCAGGCCCTCACAGGCCCCTTTTTTGTTTGGCGAGTGCATGACTACGCTGCCTTTGGGTGTCTGTGTGATTGCTGGCTGAACTGTGCCTCTTCAGCTCTCTGCACAGCGTGTTGTTTTTTATGTCCTTATCTGGAGAAAGGAAGCCGGGCCTACTAATGATGATGAAAGACAGCATGAAAAGCAATCAGCTCCACTTCATCAGGAGCAAAGCCTGCACTGAGGTCATCGCTGTGGATCAGGGCCTGTGGTATCGATCTCCTCGCTTTCTGCGTGCAGCATGCCAGGCAGCACGGGGGGTGGGGGGCTATCTAGTGGGCATGTCACAGAAGTGTGCCAGGAATCACCCACTCCCAAGATGCACCAGAGCAAGAGAAATGAGCTGCTGGAATGGTTCTGTTTCTTCAGTGCAACAATTGTGCACTTTGTGCTGGTGTCCTCTGCTAGCCTACCTCCTCAGGGTCTGTGACCAGGGCTGTGCTGCTGAAATCAATTGGATCTCCTGGAACCAAACTAGTCACAAGCAGCCAGATTCACTGAGGGTTTAGGATGTACAGTCTATGACACTGGGGACCTGAGATGTGGTTCCTATGCAGACAGAGACAGGAAGACTGTGCTGTTAAGTTTTGGCTCAAAAACAAAGTGCTGGTCATGCTGAACAGAATCCAGTTCCTCTGGTTTTCCTGTTGGCCATGTAACAAGGACAACTGTGGCTCACACTAACCTGCTCTGTGTAACCTAGCCCGGCAATGGTAAACCTTTTAGAGTTTTCAGTGTTACATACAGCTGGCTGTGGCCCACATGCAGTAGGTTCACCACCATGTCCTACAAGGCTGAAGGCAGCCTGAGTGTGACGATGACTGGACTCAGTCCCACATGTCTGCTTACCTGGCATGCACAGGGAGTCAAGCTTTTCATAGTGCAGTGCCACAGGAGCTGGATCTCACACTTGACACTCAAGGAAGAGCATGTGCACCTCGGCTTAGCTCTGATCCATCAGCCTTTCTGCACAGCAGCCCTGGGTCCCACAGGCAGGAGAAGGGAGGGCTGGGCTTCTCCCAGTGTCATGCAAGCTGGGAGTGTAGAGAGTGGGACTTGTGTTAGGCTTCTATTAGTGAACTGAAGTTGTGGAAGGCATTGTCCTAGCTGTCTCACTGCGTACCCGTACAAATATGCACCATCCTGCCAGGGAGGACAGGAGCAGGGAGGACTTCACACACACACACACACACACACACACACACACACACACACACACCACGTTACACCAGCTGCAGCCTTGCACCTTTTCTGATTGCCCTGTCTCTTGGTGATCCTAGGAGGCCACACTGCCTGTGCCATCCCGAAGTGCACTGCTGTCCCCACAACAAAGCCCCCACATCTTGTATTTGTTAAAACACGCCTGCATTGCTAATGATATCTGACTCCACTTTAAATTTATTCTTCAGGAAGGTGCAGTTGTTTTTCTGTTCTAGAAAATGTCTATTTCACCAAGAGTATCAAATTTACTTGTATAAAATTCTCTTATACTTTGCTAATAGTGACTCCTGTTTAATTCCTGATTTTTCTGACTGCAGCCTTTGTTTCTTTCTCCTTAGCTGAGCTTCCTATCACTGACCTTACACAGTCCTCAGCCCCTGTCACAGATATGCAGGACTTCACTGAATGCTCTCTGCTGTTTCTCTGCTCTGTTTCATTTACTTTGCTTTATCTCTCTCCCTTCCTTCAGTTTATTTTGGATTTAGCTCCATTGTTCTCCTTTTCCTTAAGGCAGAACCTTTTCTAGTGACTTCAGGGGCAGAGCCCAGCCACTCCTTTGAGACTTACCCTCCTTTTAAGATGGAGCTGTAAATGGCTCTTGTCAACAACTTCTTCCAATAACCCACTAATATTGTGGACTGCTGGACTGTGTTGGATTGTTTCACTGAATTCAAGCACCTATAATAATTGAATGACAATAGAATACCCATCTTTGACAGGACTTAGCAAAAAAAGGGGGATACAAAGGAAAGACCATTCTGTGTATAAACAGTAAAGTTAGAATAAATATGCAGTACTTTTGCATAATTCTATGAAAAGAAAGATTTGCACAAATAGTGTTTGGACAGGATATCCTATCTGCTTCTTGTACTATGGATAACCACTAGGAAATTAACAATGTAAAAAGTATTAATTATTGGAACTGTACTATAATTCAGCTTTAAAACAAAAAGATAGGTATACAGCTACATTCTCTTTATTCATTGATTAGAGACATCTGCTCTAATAGTGTTTGTAAATAGAATATCATGTATGCACCTTGTACAGCAAAAAATCTCTGCGAAAACAATATGCAATGTATTAATTATTGAATCTGTCCCACTAATTTGATTTGAAACTGTCCCATTGCTATTTTTTCTTCAATAAAATAAAGAAAAAATGAAATCACTCAGATTCTGAGCCTCCGCTAACCCGGAGGAGGGCTGTCATCCCTCAAATGCAAAGCACATGCCCAGCCACTCCTACGTTCTACTCCTTCACCCGCAGGGGTGCGTGGGGCGACCCTGACAGCGTGCAGACACTGGATGGGGCCTCTGGGGTCGGCTCACCCACTGCTCCTCCGTTGTGTGGGAACCTGAGGCGCAGAGAGGCTGATGACCCTGTCCTGGTTTACAGTCAAGGATGAGCCCTAGCACCCGTGCACACCAGTGTGAGCTCTGCCCTTTCTGGGCTGTGTCTACAGCGTCTTAGTGACCATAATCGCTTGCTAGAGAGGAGGCATGGTGTCGGCCCTACAAAAACAAGTGTCTCAAAGCAATCCCAAGACTTTGCTGCCAATATTCTAAAAACTAACACATCCTCAGCTCTGCCTGGGCCAAAAGTGGGATTCTTCCTTAAAGAGATCCAATCAGAAGCTGACAGGGTATTGTAGCTGGCATTCGCAGTGGCGGCCACCGCGGGGTGGACTACATATGTGTGTTGGGCAGAAAGGCTTGAATCCAAAGAGCTCAGCACGCAGAAGGAGAAGTGAGAGTCACCCTGGGCTCACCCCAGCTGAGGCAAGGCTGAGTCATCACCCTGGGGAGAAAGACTCAGGCAGTTCCTGCAGCAATGCCAGGGGTCACCGGGGCGGACAGCTGGGAAGGCCAACAGTGGCGTCATTCTGGAAAAACGCCAGCCGCAGAGTGGAGAGGCCAGGCAGGACCCAAAGGCGAGGCTAAGGCCACGATGGGAGGAGCTACAGCGGAGTGGAGGTGGGGCCAACCCCAGCCGGCGCAGTGCCAGGCAGGTCCCACGGGAACCACCTGGCCCTTCGGGGTCCCTAGGAGACTTGAAGTGCTAACGGCACCTGTCCCAGTGTGCCCACAGCATCCTTAGGGAGCAGAGTAGTGGATAAGGAAGCAGCCCTGCATCGTTTTCCTTAACCTATATTGAGACAGTTGTGCACCCCCTGGAGCGGCTGCGAAGGCGCGAGCAGGAACTCATCCGTCGTTACCTATAAGCATCCCACCGCGAGGTCCTCGAGGCCCGCGGAACTGGCCCCGTCAGCTGGGCTAAGGCAAGGACAGAGGTGGGGAGAAGGGGTGTCGCTAGAAGGGGAGAACGGACATTGCTAGAAGAGCACTGTGCAGGAGATTAAAAGCTGTCTTCTTGTGGAGTGTTTTCCATCCCAAAGAGAATATTTACATCCATAATATTTCTGCCTTGAGATGCAGTTAATTTCTGGCTAATTGAGTCAGATTTACAAATCAAATCTGTTTAATGTAAACAGAAACCTGGTTAGGCTTCACCCTTTCCACCTGAGTCACTCTGATAATTAAGTTCCTGATTTACAGCCTCTCTCTCCCTTTCTCTCTCTCTCTCCCTCCTTCCCTCTCTTCCTCTCCTCTCCTCCCTTCCCCTCCCTCCCCTCCCCTCCCCTGCCCTCTCTCCTTTTTTTTCCCTTCCTCCCTCCCTCCATCTCGGCCCGGGCCTTGGGATGCTTGGTTGCTGGTGCCCTGACACACTGAACCCGTGTCTGTGCATGCAGCCCACAGAGCCATAACACCGATGGCACAGCTTGCGGTCATCAGGCTCACCCTTAGCAGTGCCCTCCATGTCATGCCAAAGGCTGTCCTGCTGTCTGCACTGTGCACTCAGGGTCCCCTTTAGAAATCCCTCCCTGTCAGCTTTGCTTCACCTGAGATCTGGGCAGGACCTTGCCCCTACCTCACAGGGACATACTTAGCCTCCTCCATGGATTTGGGTCCTTCCTACTGGGTGCAAATGTCCCTTTGGGTGGAAGACTCCTTTCGCCATCACCAAGGGAGAAGCTCATCCTCTTCAGAACACCCATGATGTTTCCCCACATTGGGCTTCTGCATTCTCTCTTTTTAGCTGTTGCTGCCCTATGAAGCTGTTCTTCCTTACTGAACCAGACTCAGTAGGGGTGGATAAGAGTCTGGTGGGCTTGGCTTTTCTCTTTGCAAGCTCTGAGTTCCATAGTTGCTGGACCTGCTGTGGCCAGCAGAATAACAGCTTCCACACACACCCATGTCCTCATCCACTGCACCCTAACACTAGCAAAAGGGTGTGGTTGGATGGAGGATACTGAGATGAGCCTGCCCAAATTACCTGGGGTGGGAGCGCGACATAGCCAAAGAGTCATTCTGAGAAAGACAAGAGGAACCAGGGTGGGAGGAGATGATGGCACAAAAGGAATGACGCCCTGTGACAGTGAAGGAAGGGGCCACACGCAGGGAGTGGAGGCAGCCAGTGGAGGCAGAAAGACGTGTGGCAACAGACTTCCTAGGGAGCGTGCAGGTGGGACCTGCCCTGCCCACACCGGAAGCCGGCCCAGTGCAGCTGAATCGGAACTTCTGACCTCCAGAACTATCAAAACACAGATCTGTGTTGTTTTAGAACAGGGAATCTCTGGGAATTAGTTACAGGAACAATAAGAAACTGGTACAGTGCCAAAAAAAGTTTAGTAATTTAAAAAGTAAATGAATGGCTATGAGTGAATGAATTCAGAAGGTTTCAAAGTGACGGGGCCAGAGAGATGGCTCAGTGGACTAAGCACATCCCTGCCAAAGCAAGCCCCTGCCATGTTTTTCTTGCTTCCCATACCCAAGCCCACTGTGGGAGGCATTTCCACGGACAAGGACATGCTGCCGTGTTTATCACTGTTGTCCTGGAGGCCCAGTTAAGGCTCCAAAGCTTCAGCTGGAGTTCTGGAGTTCTGATCTCCCTGTTCCTGATGACAGTCCACTGCTCTAGAAAGCACAAGACCCCAGAGAGCCCGAGGGCAACAGGAGGCAGCAGGTGCTCAGGGTTCTGACAGTGGGCAGGCACGACCAAGGTCAGCCTGGAGTGCCTTGTGCTGTTTCTGGCCACTCCAGCTGTCACCCTGAGTAGGTGAAGAGGCACAGAGTAGAGAAAGCGAGTAGCCACCCAGGTCCCACCAGCTCTGAGCTCTGGGCCTGTGGAGAATTTTGGGTAGAAAAACTTCCATGTAGACACAAATTCTCATCACTATCAAAGACCAAAGTTCAGGAGTGATATGTTTCCAGTCAGTGCATATTTACTTCATTCTGACTGAGTGTCATGTCCTCTTATAGCTTTGCAGAAATCAAGCTAAATAAAATGCTTGACTTTGAGACACCATAGTGATATTAAAAAGTTTTTTTACTTCAGGACCAAAATCCACTGGGCAAAGAACCCTGTAACTGCAGCACTCTCCCAATCTTGGGCACAGAGAAAGGTTAAATTAATCAACATTGTGATTATGCCATGAATCAATTACTAGGTAAGGTGATTCCTACTGACCTTGGTTATGAAACTCTTCATATCCCTAAACTACAGCCTTAATTGTGATCTTTTGAGAGTGCAACTCACCCCCACATGCACACACATATGCTCATGGCACACATGCACATGCACATGCACACACATGCCCACCTGTACACACGTGCACACGTACACACACACACCCCTCTTTGTGGGCTGTTCCATAAGAGCCCATCTTCTCCCTCATTTTCTCAAATAGCATGTGTCATTCACATGAGCCAGAGCATAATTTGAATGAAATCGAACGAGATTTTCCTCAGCTTCAAATGAGTCAGGGAGGGAGATGACAATGCTTCTATTTTCTGTCCTGCTATCCATGAAGTTCAGCTTTTAGGTTCAAAACAGAAAAAAAAAAATCTCTGCTGTGTTTCAGACTTAAATGCACTACATTTTGTGTCATTTCTAAGTTGTAATGACTTGCAATCCTCTCAGCCACACAGAGGTGCACGGGTCTCAAGATCCCTCAGGCCATCGGGCAGAAGCTCACTGGCACTGGTAGGGTGGTGTGGATGGACCTTTTCTCATTCTTAGAATGAGCCCCGAGTTCATTGGCCTCTGCGTTGAGCACTGCATTTTTCTGCCTCACTGAAAAAAATTAAAAACTAAAATTTCAGGCAACCAAAAGGGCTTCAATGAAACACCTTCTAAGAACATGAGAGGAGAGGGAATTTCTGAGTACAAGTTCTAAGTAAACCATCCATTACACTTGGATATAATTTTATACTGGACTGGAATAGAATTTTTACTTACTAGTATGATCCATTTTGGCTGGCACTGAAAATTTCTTTGGGCAAGAATAAACAAGAACATTCTAAATTAAGATGCATAAATAATTTTCAAATTTTCTGTTTGAATGTCTGTGCATATTTCATTGTTTTGCATATTATCAGTAAAAAAATGCAACTAACAGCGTTATACCCCATGCCAGTTCAGGTCCAGCTGCTCCAACTGCAGCTACTGCTTTTATAATGCTGTTGTGTTTGCTTCTATGCCTTTTGGATTTCACCTCACACATATTTCTGTCCAGTTCTAGAATTCCTGTATCGCTGTCTGCAAGGGCATACTTGGCAGCTTATTGTCCCCAGGAAAACTGTCAGGTACTTGTGCAAGTATATTATGAAAAGTCTATCATTATCCTGGTGTTCCTTTAGACTGATGACTTGTCTGATGACAAAAGGACATTTCACACAGTTCTGAAGCAAACAGAAACAATCTGACCTATAAGGTCACAGGTTCAATCACACAGACCTGAGGAGAGAGCCATGCTGATATCCTCAGAGCAATCTGTTTTCCTAGGAGTCTTCAAATCACTGCTTTACTGGGGTGCTGGAGTCATCATTGTACTAGGTGTTCTGGAATTATTTTATAAAAATGCTCTATTAATCAGAAGGTGTCAGCACTGGTGAAGCCGTAGGAGAAAGTCTGCAGTCTCCAGATCTCTGCTGGTGTCTGTCTGCTGGAGACCTGTGACTTGTTGAGCTGGTGAAGGTGCACGCAGGCAGCCACCCAAACGAGCTACCCAATGTGGGCATGAAGGGCAAGAGACCCACATATGGAAGAGAGCTCGCTTGCAGACTGCAAATATTTTAGAGCAGATTGTGTCTCTATAGGTCCTGAATGAGTTGTGAAACTCCCGTCCTCTGAGAAATTGTTCTGAGACTCCCACCTTTATTTTGTTGAGTCTCAGCACCTGTCATTTTACCTGCCTGACTTTTCTTATTGTTTTAAAGAGAGAATTAAAAAATCTACTGAAGCTACCAAGCATTGGTTTTATGGGATACATTCAGTTTCCTTAAACATGATATTTTCTCATTCAACAAATATTTCTTGTGCAAATACTTCATTCCTGGTACTACCCAGGCACCAGGGAAGACATCTGTGGTCACAATAGATATTACCTCTGCCCTTGTATATATAATACAAAAAATGCTGCTACTCATATTATTAGAACTATGACATTTAGCTCCTATGACCTCCTTTGCTACTTAAGACATTGGTAGATGTTTGGCAGGAATATAAATCTGTCTTCATTTTAACACAGTTTTAATTTTGAAAAACATCACTATGTTGAAATTTAAGTTAGTGTTGTTCAGTACCTTATTGATGCTACCTGAATAAATTAATGTTAAAATCTAACAATTGTTACCATCAACAACCTGTATTATATTGTAATATTGGAGGCATCTACACAACTACTCCATTGTTTCTTTCATTTTCAGAACAGCTGGTGATGATGTGAAGACAACGATGCTGTCCCTCTCTATTCCACTACTTAGTTTTTTTACTTTTAATCTGATCCACATTGCACATCAGATCCCAATAAAAATCAGAACCAATAACAGCCAGGTAGACACAAAAATTCCAACAGTCTTGAAGGAAATCAGGCATTAGATCTCCTTAAGTATTTGGCTTATGTTTTCAATTTTCTTTTTGTAAGCCACATTTTATATGGAAAGCAATAAAAGACATGAAGTTAGAATTGACTTAAGTGTCTGTCTTACTCCCAATGAATGTGTTACCCTTGTCATCTCAGATGGGTGCCTGTGGACTCCATGACGGGGCTACTGTACATGATCTGTAGATGAAGGGTGACAGTTTTCAGAGACAAAATGACATTTCAAACCCACGCAGCTGCACCCAAAAGCCAATATTCCTTCCACTGCATACAGTGTCTTAATTCTGTCAGTCTGTTTGGCTAACATACAAGGTTTTTAAATTTGATTCAGTTCGTGTTCAATTAACCCATCGGGGCTTGATATCAGACTACTTGATGTCTTACTGGGAATAGGTGGCTATCTCAGTTTTATTAGGAACCAGCTTTCTCAAAATTAAATCCAAGTCTTAACAATACATTGGAGAACTTTAAGGAAAAGTCAGAGGTTATGCAGACATGACCTTCACAGAAGTGTCTGGTGTCACGGTCCAAGAACAGTGATGCTGTCCTATATGATGGTTGTCCAGGGACTTTAGCTGCATCAGAATCACCTCAAAAACTTGCTCCTGTGCAGCTGTCTGGGCCCTGCTCTGCACCAACCATATTCTCAGAGGGTTTCTCATTCACCAGGACATTTGCCTTTCAGACAAATATCTGCATGATGTTTGGAAACCAGCGCCCTGTGATGTCATGCTACCCAAGAGCTTTTTGTGTGCACCAACAGGTGACAGACATTGTCACCTGTGTCAACAAAATTGACTGATAAAGAAGGTGATTTTGAATTATGCTTTTTATGTTATTGAAATGGCTATGGCTCTGGGACAATTGTCTTCAAAGGCTTTCCCTCTGAGGATGGAAATTGGGTCTAGGGGTTCAAGGCCACGGAGACATTTAGACTGAATTGGAACCAATCCCAGGGGGTCCTTAGTGTGCTAGTTTTTTTCATTGCTATTGCTATCGTTTTTGCTATTTCTTGGATTGCCAAGTGCTGTAGGTGTTGAATGGCCCATTACTTCTCTATAAAGCCTTATCTCGTGAAAATAGTCTTCAGAACATCAGGTCTTTTTAAAGCAAAAGAGATGTGGTATTAGAGCAGAGACGCTATATAAAGCAACTCTTATCAATTCTAGTGATTATGACCCAAAATGTAAAAGATGGAGAAAAACAGACAGCTGTAGATGGGATGATTGAAGTGAAAGGTGCATGAGCCTAGTAAATGCTCCTCCTTGCAAAGCTGGCAGGGCCCCCTCCCTGGATTTGACAAAACATCACTGCCAATGGCTCAGCCAGTGCTGTCCTCAGTGCTAATGATCATAGGGTTAAAAAGAGTTGGGCATAGACACACACCTGCAGGTGCACAGCTGGAGAAGCAAAGCCCTTGGTGCTCCTTACGCAGGGGACGCCTGTGCCAGGTGCCCACAAGCAGGATTTCACTCCGCTTACCAAACGCTGCCCTTGAGGCTTTCTGTTTTAGTCCCAGTACTGCCAACCATCATGCTGTCCCTCTCCGCTGGGCAATGGCTCATCCTCCGTGACAACACACCAGTTACATAGATTTCCAGGAAGGTGATGATATCGGAGTTTTCTAGGCAAGTTACCCAAAGCTGGTGAAACTTGGGGTCCTGCTCTGTGCCCAGCTCCAAGCCTTCCTTAGCAGGCTGTGGGTGTAGCCAAGAAGCAGCTTTCAGCATGAGAGGTGTGGCGTGGACCCGAAGGTGCCTGTGAGTGCAGGCCTCACACCTTCTATGGGGCCAGCTGCAGGACACCGCCCCTGCAGAGTTATTAGTGCTTCAGCGGTTGCATTGTTGTCTTAAATGAGCTAGATGGAGAATTTATAGTTGGACCACAGTGTGAGAGAATGCTAATGTTTTGATCCCATATAAGCTTCTAGGGGCTGATGTGGCTAATTCAGACAATGTGGAAATTGAAGGAAAACTTGCTGAAAACGTGCTTCTCACATGAGCTAAAGTGGGTGCATTAAAGGGAGAAATCGGGTGAGCTGGCATCTGCAAAGTCATCAGGAGAGCCAAACTTGACGTTAAATAATGAAATGGAGCTTTTAGACAATGAAACCAGGCTTTCTTTTTTGTTTTGTTTTGCTCTTGGTTATGCAATGACTTTCATTCATCAGACCACACTGCTGGGCCAGTGGGGAGGTTATTATGTGCTTGGATAAAAGGGTAGATGATATTATGAGTTTATTAAAATGTCTACAGGAGCAAAGGCTACAAGTTCTGTGTTGGTGACAACCACCCATTCATTAGCTAGACATAGCTGCCGAGGAGTTCCTGAATAAGCACCCTCCTTTTAGAAGGCCAGGCTGTGCTAGCCACAAATACAGTAAGTTCTCCATCTGCTAGTCTTAATCAAACCTCCACAAGGACAGGTATTGTCAAGCACCTGGAATGCAAGGTGACTCACTTGCCTACTAAAGCTGTGCGGTGTGTATTGGGATATTTCTTTCAGAAATAATATTGTATCTTGATAGGTACTGGAGTGGATGGGAAGACCAGTGACCACAGGGCACTCAACCAGCTCCAACACCCCACCTGTACCAGAGCCATGGCATGGGCTCACTGAAGCATAGCTCCACCACAGCCCACTCCCAGGGTTCTCTGAGAGGAACCTGGCAGAGGTGCTAATATTTACATTTCTAGCAAATACTGGGTAGAGATTTGGGGACTGCTTTGAGCACCATAGGAAAGAGAGTGGCAGTGAGATGGTGTGGGAAGCAGTTTTATCTGCCCAAACCCAAGCCAAGGAATGGATTTGGAGACAAAGGACAGCGGAAGTGAGGATTCAACGTTGGTCTGACAAGACTGTCTGTAGGCGGGCACAGCCAGGCAGCTCTGATGGGCATCTCATTCCCTGGTGCCCTGGTATTGGCCCACGGTTCCTCACTGGCTGAGTGCTATGAGGCATACCCCTGTCCTGGATGTCACTGGGGTTCATCGTTTCCTTACAGGCTGTTCTTTTATCTGCCTTCTCCACTTATGCCTAAATCTCTCCACAAAGATATTCTTAATAGCTTTTCACTCCTCCAGTACCTTGTTTATTTAGAGACCTTCCAGGTGCCCAAGCTTTGTAACACCTGTGAGCTTCCAGAAAACTTTACTGCCAGTGCTTTTCCATTCAGAGTTAACTGGCTTGTGTTGAAAATAGGCCACTTCAGGTTTGTATTTCTTATAGGGGGTAAGCACCTCCATCAGAATCTCAGACCAGAAGCCTCACTGGCTAGCTCTCCCTGCAGCTGATGTCAGGAGGATCCCTAATTTCTTAAATTTCATGTTTGAATTTTTATGCAGCATCTCTGGTAAATGGAGAATTCAGTCTGACGGTGCTGGTTGAGGGTGTCTGATCAATTCTTCCTGGAACTGTTACTTAGTAGTAAATGTTTTCCAACAGAATGATTGAAGAAAAATAACCAGCGAACATTCAACCTCCAAATCATTAGAGCCCGTCGGGGTCGGGGTAGACTCCTGGGCCAGCCATGGTCCCTCAGACCCACCTGGAGTCTTTGATGACTACACAGTTTGTCTGTGCCCTTCGCATCCTACTTAGTCTGAGCTGCTCTGATTCAGCATTATTGGCCTGGGGGTTTTAAGGGACTGGGAAGGCTCAGTGATTATTTTCCTTCGGATTATGCCACATATGTTGAAAGTCACTAAGCAATGTCTGAAGAACCCAATTCGCCAGAGCCACACTGGACCTCATGTTCAGGCCAGGAATGGAGATGCAGCATACGACCATCCACACTCAAGACATCGCTCTTCTTACGCTGTTATATTGGCCCACTCAGTGTGCTCCGTCTGAGTTTGCCCACAGCTTCCAAGACATGGTAGATCAGGACATAGAAGTGGATCAGTGCCTGAATAAGATATTTTATTTAGCTTCTTGAATACTTCTTTATTCAGGGTTGTTAAACAATGGTCTGTGGGGCAGGAACATAAAACAGAATATTTTAAGTGTCATTTTCCAACACCGTGTCCTTAAGTGTCACTTAACATTAGTTTTCATTAACACCATGTCAACTACAACTCTTCGCCTCGCCCAGGAACTCCCCGAGCTGACAGATGACCTCGAAGCTTCCCTATAAAGAGCTGCCTGGCGTCCTGCTGGAAGCCCAGTGTGGGGCACATCTGTCCTGTGCTCCTCCAGCTGGTTACAGGCAAAGAAGACAGTGGCAGGGATGCACTTCCCTTTGTAGGTGATGACACTAGAGAAAGGCTGGAACAAGCACACACAGCCACTTCTGTGCTCATCCGTACTCATTTCTTTCTTGGGCATTGTTTTCCAGAACAAAGAACCGCTTCCTCAGATTTAAAAATCTACAAAATGAGAAGGATTTAGATCAATGAAAGGAAAAGCTTATCTACTTTCAGACAAATAAGAAAGATATTTTCCTGATATTTGTAATTATAATTCCAAACTGTCTATAAAAGTTCTCTCTTATGATTGTAATATCACTTCATCTCCTATTTGGAAAAGGACTCTCTAAATGTCATACAGTGTGGGGCTCTTAGAAGATGATGTCAGCAAGTATGACAAACGAGAGCCCGTTTATGAGGGCTATCAAGCCAAAAGCTGAACATACTTTGCTATTAAATATTTTTTTTACTAAAAACATGGTAACTAAAGCTGATATTACGAATATAGATTTTCAGTAACATAGAACTGATCCTTTCTCATTTAAAATAACACAATCTGTGGATTGCAATTGCTTCTAACAATAATCCAAGGAAATTGTTACCCAAAGAGTTCCCCATATTTTATACATTTAATGGTTTCTCTAAGCACTAAAAAGGTGATTTGTTAGTGTTATGATGTTCTGTAATTAACTTTTTAAATGTAACGTAATTGAGGAAGAAAGGAAATGGAGGTATCTTCCATTTGAACAGTATCGTCCATCTCGCACATTTTTATAAATAGTTTATGGAGGTATAATTCGTATGCTGTATGTGCTCCTTACCTACACATCCTATTCCCTCGTGATTAGTGGAGTCATAGATGCATGCAGCCACCACCACAGTTAACTGTAGAATATTTTATCATCCAGAAACTCCGTGCCTTTAGCTTTCTCTGTCCTACCTAACGCAGACCTCCCTAGAGCTCATCAGTCCCTTATCTGTCTCTACAAGAGTTTCACACTCTGAACTCTCACAGGAATGGAATCATGTGTGTGTATTGTGACTGGCCACCTTCATTTAGCAAAATGTTCTATTTTAGTTTTTTTTTTTTTTTTGGACTGGGAATCGAACTCAAAACCTTCTTCTTGCCAGGCAGGGGCTATGCCACTGAGCTACATCCTCAGCCTTGGCACAATGTTCTTAAAGCCCCACCACCCTATGGCATGTTTCCAAGCTTCACCATGCCGTAGCATGTATCAGCATGACATCTTTAAATCACCCAGTAATACTCCCCTGTATGGGCATACTGAGTTTTGTTTACCTGTTTGTATACTGATGGATACTCCAGCTGTTTGAAGCTTCAGGGTGTTGTAATAATACTGCTATAACTGTTCGTGTGTGAGTTTTGTATGGACATCTAGTTCCATGTCTCTTGGGTATAGCCCTAGAAGTTCTGGGTTGTTAGTAGCTTTGTGTTTGAGGAACTGCCAGACCATCCTGCCCAGTAGCTGCACCTTTCCCATCCCAACCATCACAAGTGTTCTGCATTGTCCACATTCACCTCAGCCTGTTACTACCTGGCTTTCGTACTTTAGCGGTCCTTGTAGGTAGAAACTTGCATCTCACTATGTTCACGTTTGCATTTCCTTCTGGACAGTTATGTAAGATATCTCTGCATGAGCCCGCTGACAGTTCGTGTATCCTCTTAGAGAAATGTATATTCTGATCTTTGCCCATTTTGAGCTATATTTTAATTGTTGATCATAAAAATATTTTTTAAATTCTGGCTATATCTCCCTTATGAGACATGTAAATACACTCCCCATTCAGTGTCTGTTTTCTTTATGGCTTGCACTAAAAACAAAACATGTTTAAATTTTGATGAAATTCAGTTGTATTCCTTCTTTCTTTTGTTTCTCATGCCTTTGGCATCTTTACCAACTATGAGGTCATGAAGGTTCACCCCTGTATTTTCTTCTATAAGTTTCATAGTTTTAGCACTTAACTTTATTTTTCTGATCCATTTTCATTTGATTTTTTAATACATAGAAGAAGGCAAAGGCCCAGTTCTGCTCCCTTGCATGTGGCTCTCCAGCAGCCTAGCAGGATTTGCGAGGAGGAAGCTCTTCCATGTGAGTTATTTCTTGACTCACTCTTTGCTCATCCTTGTGCTGGGGCCACATGGTCCTGGTCATTGTTGCTTTCTCATGTTTTGAAACCGGGAAGTCTGAGTCCTCTGACCTTGTCCTTTTTCATAATTGCTTGGACATTCTAGGTGTATTTCTTGTGAATCTTACAATCACAAATCTTACATCTGTCAATTTCTAAAAGGAAGTGATCTAGGATTTTCATGTAAATTACATTGAAACTGTAGGTCAGATTGAGGAATAATCCCTAAAAGAATCTCCCTCTAGACTTGGTGAAATTATAGGTATTCATAAGCACTAATTATATTCTGTTTTTGCATCCCAGTAACTGAGGACTAAAGCATATGTGTTTGCTCTGAGACACAGCCTCCACCCTTTTTATTTTTAATTTTGAGAAGGGAACTCATTAAATCACCAAATTGCTCAGGCTGAGTTTGAACTTGCAATCCTCCTGCTTCTACCTCCCAGAGCATTGGTATAATGGTTGACGCATTGTGTCAACTGGAGGAGCTTAGAAATTTAACTCAGCAGGGGCCAGGGGCCTTGTTTTGTAAACAACCTGAGTTTGTGGCAGAAGAGGACACAGAGATGGCATAGTCATGCAGCCAGCGTACACTGTAAGGGAGAAAAAGAGGTTTGTTTTTCCTGTTTCCCCCTTGCTGCTTTTTCTGTCCTCTGTCACCTTGAACTGTTGCCTCTGTGCAGTGCCACCCCACCTTGAAGCCAGCTGATTAGAGCCTGGAACCTCCACCCGCTGTGAGCCAAGTAAACGTTGCTTTCCTCAATCTGGAGTCAGTATTTTGTTTTGGCAAGGAGAAAAAGCATTTGAGACAGATGAGATTATAAATTGGTGCCACCAGGCCCCTCCAGGAGTAATTCCATTTTAGGAATGTTAAATCTTCGGTCCCATAACCGAGGAATGTTTGTCCACACATTTAGATCTTTAATTTCTTTTCATGTTCTCTTGTAGTTTTTTTTTTTTTTTTTTTTTTTTTTTTTTTTTTTGGTCTTTTTGAGACAGGGTCTCACTATGCAGTTCAGGCTGGCCTTAAGCTCACTTTGTAGCTCAGGCTGGTCTCGAACTCACAACAATCCTCCTGCCTCAGCCTCCCGAGTGCTGGGATTACAAGCATGAGCCACCACGCCCAGCTTTTCTTGTAGTTTTAAGA
>PVKA01024756.1:0-33822 GCA_004027165.1 Ctenomys sociabilis
TTTGGCCAAGCTTTCTGTATGTCAGGTCGCTGCCTTCCGGAATAGGAGACGCCTGGCTCCCAACAGGTTGGGGCCCTGAGCGAGCCTCCAGAGCAGCAGTGCCATGAAACTTCAAAGGGGACCTTGTGACTGCGTGGCAGCACTGGGACAGTCAGCTGTGGGGAAGAGCAGTGTCCCCCTTTGCCAGGAGTGGCCAGGGCCCTCGTAGTTCTCGCTTGTCTCATTTCTCAGGGAACCTGCTCTGGCACTGAGACCCCACGTGCTGTCCCTGTCCTGGGGTGGGACAGTGGGGGGGCAGTGAGCATCGGGCTTGCTGGGGGCGAGGGTGCTGACGTGCCAGGAGCTGTCAGCAAGGTCTGTGGGGAGTTGCCAGTGACCCGCGGTCCCCAGGCCCTTCCAGCTTTTGAGGCCCAGGGATGTGGAGGGAGAAGATGGCTTCCAGCTGGGAGGTCACCAGTGCTCAGATGCTGCTCCTCAGCAAGACCCCAAGAACCGTCATGGCTCCCGAAACATAGCTCAGTGCTCCTAGGAGCACCTGCTTCTTTCGCCTTCTCATCAGGCCAGGAAAGGCACACATGGGCCAGGGGCTGGCAGGTGGGCACCCAGGACGGGGACACCACTGACATTGTGCACCTGGCCCAACGGGCTTCTGTGCATCTATACCCTCTCTGAGGTTTCTGATTTGTTTAGGAAACAACTGCAGCTCATTTGCTTCTGCCCATGTTGCACATAAATGTAGCACAGTGCCCTTTTCCTTCCTTCCATGCTATGTCATGCTCAGAGCCAGGTCTACCCCAATCTGGACACAGAGTTTCTGGAGGAAGACTTGAGTCACTCCTCCTCCATTGGAGTGGTGTGGTCTCGGTGCCCGTTGGTCCCAGATTGTCATCACAGAGCCTGAGTGGTGTTGTCATGTAGTGGTTCTTTTGCAGCTAATTATAGGTGACCTGGTGGCCACCTAGCTGCACATTGTTGCTTAGAATTGAAACAAAGCCACAAGTGTGCTGGACTTTTCTAGGCTGGCAGCTACCTCCGATGGGCTGAGGTCTTACACATTAACAGTGGCTGAGAGTCAGGCACTGCCCAGAAGGGCTGGACCAGCAGTTCTGTCTGTTGGTTTTCAGTGCAGGCAAAGTGCCCTTGGGTCTCAAGCAGGTGAACGCAGCAGTGTTCTCGGTCCCTATCACCAGTGACCTGGGCAACGTGGGGTTACAGTGGTCACTGAGCTCTAGGCTTTCTGCGTAGGCAAAGATGCTTCTGGGTAAGGACTGTGGCTCACACAGGGCAGCAGCACATCTTATCAGCATCTTTGTGAGCATCTGTGCACCTGTGCTATACGTGTGTTTGTGTGTGTGTCCGTATGGCATCTGTGTGTGTGCAGTGCAAAGGTGCTGTGCCCTTGGGGCCTTTCCTGAAGGTTGTGAGACTGTTCACTGCAATGGTTTACAGCTCTAAAGCTTTTCCTCTGTGTGAGTCAGGCACAGTAAGGGGTGACCAAGTGGAGATGGGCATGAGGGAGATGCACACACATGTAAAAAACACAGGGGCTGCCCTCCACGTCTCCCAGAGCTTCAGTAAAAGGTGCTCCTAAGAATGTCGAAAAACAGCTGTGTAAATGAATTGATATCAAAGTCAATATATATTGTTTAAGATCTGCAGAGTGGATGTGACTTTATTGACATGTTTAAAGACTATACACCCTTTGCAGGGCCAGGGAGATAGCTCAGTAGAATAAGCCCTTGCCTGGCAAGTGCAAGGGTCTGAGTTCAATCCCCAGTTCTGAAAAAAAAAAAAAAAAAAAAAAAAGACTATACCCTTTAAGGGATGTGCTTTAAAAAGTATACATGAAGGGCTGGGGAGTAAGTGCTTCCCTGGCAAGTGCAAGGGCCTGAGTTCAATCCCAGGTTCCACCAAAAAAAAAAGTATACATGAAAACTGGCTATCATTGTATGCAGGAGGCTGAGGGAGGAGGATCTTGGAACCCAGGAGTTGAGACCCAGCCCAGGGAAGAGAATCAGATTTCACCTCAACAACAACAAAAAAAAACAAAACAAGAAATAGGAAAAGCTAGTGGCTTCTCCCAAAGTCAGCGGGTTGCGCGCTCCTAGAAGGTACTCGTCACACCGCTACAATGTTAGAACATTACCTACTTCTATGTAACAGCCTCCATGTGGATGATACCTTAACTGCTGCCTCATGGGCTCAGAAACAGTGGTGCTACCGGCCAGGCCAGTCTTGGTGGCCTCATGACCATCACCAAGGACTCACATTCTGGCCTGGTCACTGAACAGTACCAGCACGGCAGGTACATAGCACAGGGGTGAGATACCAGTTTATTCGTCCCCACTTGCATTTGAAAATACTTTAATGGGGAACACTGTACCAATGCATCACCTGAGTGCAGCCTGCTGCGTTTCCTACAGCACCTATGAATATCCCCAAGTTTATTAAGATAGAAAACAAGAGCCTTAGAAAGGTTACAGCATGAGTTCACGGTGCTACTCACAACCTCAATGCCCAAGTGTTTAAACCCTTCAGTCACAACCTCTGGCTACCAGGATGGAAAGGATAAGAACACAAGCAGCTGCTATGCATGCACCTGCCACATGGTGAAGCCCGCTGCCCAGGGTTGCCAACATTGCCAGCAGCGACTCCTCAACAAGCATTTTCCTACGCTGACATTGACCACGGTAACCAGTGGGGCAGGCATCCCAGGGAGGAACCTAGAGAGGGTTCCAGCAGCCAAGTTACAGGACAGAGTACACACAGGAGATTCCACAGCTCTGTCCTCGTGTGGATGCCGCTGTCTCTGAGCCCAGTACTGCATAGCCTATGCACTGCTGCCCTGAGGGATTCAGGGCCAAACCCTGGTGAGAGGCCAACGCAAGGAGTGACCTATTGTCAAACTGCTAGCTGAGAAGGAAGGAAACAGACGCCTTGGCAACTGCTTTGGGACAGGAATGCTCACTTGGGGAGGTCAGCTTCTTGTTGGAATACAAGCAGAACTAGCCATTATTTTCAAAACCACCTTATTTTAGGCTTATTTTTTGTCGATTTGCTTATGCAGTGCTGGAGATCAAGGCCAGGGCCTCACTCATGCTAGGCAAGCGCTCAGCATGAGGCTCTTCCTGGTGCTTCAAGTTTGGGCTGGGAGCCCAAGTCTGTGCTGCTGGCAGCTTCCTGGGTGTGGGGCCCTGGGAGCCATGTGGGCTGTGTCCAGCCCATCCTCACTTCAGCTAAAGCCAGGTCTAAGAAGGAGTGTAAAGCTCCTATGGTCTCTTAGAAAACATGAACGAGGCTGCTCAATATATAAATATATATATATATATATATATATATATATATATATATATATATATATATATATATATTTTTTTTTTTTTTTTTTTTTTTTTTTTTTTTTTTTTTTTTTTTTTTTTTTTTTTTTTTTTTTTTTTTTTTTTTGGTCTTTTTGAGACAGGGTCTCACTATGCATTTCAGGCTGGCCTTAAGCTCACTTTGTAGCTCAGGCTGGGCTCGAACTTGCAATAATCCTCCTGCCTCAGCCTCCCAAGTGCTGGGATTACAGGCATGTGCCACCAGGCCCGGCAGCTAAATATAGTTTTTAAAGCTCTTAACACTGTTGATGAAAAGCCAGTCAGCGGGGGTTTTCACTTTCACAACAAAGATGAGCTATAAACATTTGTTGTTTTAGTCCACTTGTCAAGTTTATTTCATAAGTTTAAGTAGTTTAAAGCCATTTACTAAACTTTAAATTTCCATCCATTAAAAACTACTACTGGAGCAGTTCTGAGGTATTACTGTTACTGATGTGAACGTGGGCCCGTCTGGGAGGGTGGAGGGCCCAGGCCCACCGTGGCCACCGCTGGGCCTGCAGGTCCTGTGCACACTGACTTGGTTGTCAGCCCTAAGCACACCAAAGTAACAGACGGGCAAGGCCTGGGCCACGTGAGCCAAGCTTCCGCGTGTGTGGTGCTGCAGTGACCCTCAGGGGGCACCAAGTCATCTGCCTAAGTCACCCTCAAGAACATCCAGACATCTTGCCAAGCGCAGGGGAATTTCCTTGTACTTTTCAAACGGCTAGGTATCTTTTTCTTTTAAAATTCATTTACAAAAATAAACTTCAGTTTGAGACTTTAGGTACTAAATTGTGGCTTAATTTAGTTGAGAAAGTTACACTATAAAGTTATGAAAAACACACTGCAGATGCGTGAGCTTGGCTCTTCCCTGCACCCTCGGCACGCAGAATGCTCAGCTGGTCCCCCAGGGCCACAGAGCCTCGAGAGCGCCTTCATAAAACTGTTAGTGGCGGTAATACATTCTGGGCAGAGCATGGCCTGCACCGCTGGGGGACACAGGCTGCGGCCAGGAAAGCGGCTCTGCACCAGCGTGCTGGCAGAGTCCTGCTGTGACCGGCCCTTGGGGCTGGGCAGTGTCAGTGCCCTTGCAAGGACATGTGCGGGGGACACTTGCTCGAGGTGCCAAGGTGACACTGCTGCAGCATGCTGCTGGCAGCACCAGTGGGCTGCTTCGTCACCAAGAAGCTTCACACCCTAGCTGGGGACACATCAAGGGACCACAGGCAACCCTCGTGGGCTCCAGAATCTGGCCTCCAGCCCACTATTGCTGCAGCCAGTCTGTCCCTTATCACCCCTGGAGATGACGCAGTGTGTGGGGTGGGACCTAGCGCAGGGCCAGCCTCCTTAGCGGACTGGCACTGAGGGCGTGGCTCAGATCTCACTGATGGTCCGTTCCGAGGGACAGTACTCCGCAGTGCCTGGCGAGGCCACCTGGAAGGACTGTGTCTTGCGTTTCAGCCGGGCCCTCTTGCTGGCCAGCACCAGGCTGCGCCGGCTGGAGCTGATGATCTCAGAGATGAACTTCTTGCAGTCCACACACACTTCCATGGCGCTCCAGTCCTCCACAAGCTCCTTGGGGAACTGCAGCTCCTCCTCCACCTTGTCTACAGACCTGGACTTCGAGGAGAACCTGAAAGAAAGCCCCAGGGTCGCTCAGGCCCTTGCCATTGTTTTACCGTAAAGCATATGTGAAAACCATCTGTTGTCAAAAGTGCTGTGGGAGGGTGATTTAATCATGGCATGGGGCCAGGGAGATAGCTCAGTAGAATAAGTGCTTGCCTGGTAAGCACAGGGTCATGAGTTCAATCCCCGGTACAAAAAAAAAAAAAAAAAAATTGTGGCATGTTCTCCAAAGGAGAATTTCTTAGTGTAGAAAAGGTTCACAATGTTTTCTGAAAAGACACTGGAAAACCTATTTCATTAAGAAACAGTAATGAAAGTCATTCCTCTAGAATCCTGAAAAAAGGGACTCCATTGACCACCACATAGCTCTGAGGTGTTGTGCATGTTGCTGAGATCCCACTGATGGCCAGGCTGGCAGGGGATGAATCATGAGGACAGCAGGGCAGACCACAGGAAGCTGAATTCATGTAATCTCATGGCCCATCCTGAATTTCCTTGTCACCTGTGTATTTACCAAGTATGCCTCCTCCACCCAGTAACTCTGTTCGGGCGGGTGGTTATTTGGACTCCAGAACTGGAGGCAGCTACTACTTTGGCTTACTATCGAATGAACCCAAGCAGGAATGAGCATGTGGATCCAGTAGCTCAGGTCAGAGGCGGCACAGGGAGGAGCAGCGGCTGGCTCTTGCTGCCTGAGCAAGCATATCCTCCCCGAAGGTACCAGCAATAGTGTGTTGGCCCCCAGGGGACAGACCTAGACTCTGGTCATGGGCTGGTAACTGGCTTGCCTCGAGACACCGGATACTGCCGCCTGGGCCAGTGAGACCCTTGAGCTGCCTGCCTGCCCTGCCTCCTCCTCAGGCCACCGACCTACTGGGCACCCCGGGGGTGGATGCACTCAGGCAACATGTCCCCACTCAACTTGCACCTCTAGGAAGGAGGAGTAGATGTTATATGCAAGTTTTCAATTCCATGGCAAACAGGTCGATTTTAAAGATAACTTTTAAAGAACACAATGAGATATTTCAACAGTAGAAAAAATACAAGCTACATGATCAAAGCACCCTGTTAGCCAGCAGCCATCGCCCTGAGTGGTCACCCTGAGTGGATGCAGCAGCACGCCAACCCCTAGTAACTGTTGCCCCAGCCCCACCTACCTGGCGATGCTCCTCAGCGAGCGATGGTGGCCAGAAGGGGGCTTTTCTGCAGGACTGCTATCCCCTCTGTGCAGGGCAGAAGGCCCCAGGGAGAAGATGGGGAGCACAGAGTATGGCTTGGAGGGCAGCCGCATCTGTTCATGAAACGTGAAGCATGAAAGGGGGGAGAGGGAGGGAAAGCGTGGGGCCCGCCCCCTGCCCCCAGAACTTGACCTACCTTCTTGCAGCACTGCGAGCACACCGGCCTGCGTACAGATCAGAAGTATTACCAGTGTGGCAGAGGGTGCAAGGTGAGGCTTCCTGGCACCGCCAGCCCCTCCCACCAGAGGCAGCAGGGCCACAGGGAGGGCCCTGCAGCAAGTCTACGGCCTAGAGGTAACCACACTTCTGACTTCTTATTAGTTCCCTTGTTTACCAAGAGGAACATTGCCAGGCAACAGCAGTAACAGGCACACTCAGGAAATGAAAGCATACAGGGTCAAGGGCACATGGGCCAAGGAACCACACTCTCCCAGCCTCCAAGTCTGTGACCCCACTGAGGACAGGGCCTCACCTCTTGCAGAACTGACAGGTGTATGACCAGGCAAAGAAGGAGAACCTCCGGGTTCGGCAACAAAAACAGAGCTAAAAACACAAAGTTTAGAGGTGAACGTGAGGGCAACAGCTGCCTCTCACCCCCCTTTGCATCCAAGTCTGCCTCTGTCCACCTCTGAGGCTCCCAGCTGAGTGAATGCCAGATGAGGTACAGGACCTCTGCTCCATGGAACTTTTCCAGAGCCAGGTGGTGTCAGCCGCGTGGCTTTCTGAGGCACTGTGGTTTCTACAGGTCACATGGATTCTGGCTTCCAAGGGCTGATGCCCCCAGCACAAGGTGCATTGAGGACAGTCAGCAGAGTGAGCCTCACCTCCAGAGCCCCTGGACCCAGTCGCAGCCCACCTGCTGGCCTCCCTCAGCGCTGCCTGCAGCCCTACCTTTCCCTTCTTCAAGGCAGTGTAGATGTCCTTGTACTGCTGGTACTTCTCCAGCTCTGCCTTGACCAGCACCTGCCGGATGTGCATTACTTCCTCCACTGTGAGTGCCAGGCATTCCACTGGGTAGCAGAACTCCTCCTGCAATGGACGAGTCAAGTCACACACCACCCACCATGCTGCAACTGCTCACGCGCACAGTTAGTAGCTTGGAGAGGAGAAGAGAGCAGAAGAAAGCATCCATGATCCGAGGGGCAGAGCCAGCACTCCAGGGGACCACACCATTCCGGTGACAGCAGGACATGGGACCACGGGACATCGTGGCCACTGAAATGACCAGGCCATGAATGTGCTTTCCATGGGGCAGGCTTTGTGCCTTCCATGGTTCCATTCCCTTGTTAGGGTATGTTTGGAATTTTGAAAATAGCTTTGGAGCTCTAAGCCAATTCTTGGTCATTCTTCTCCCACAACTGTGCGAGCCTGAGACAGACAGCACACCTGTGACACCGGCCCTGCTGTGGTACCCGGAGGTGGTGGTTAGTGCTGGGTTCTGACAAGCGTTACGAGGGGTCAGTGACATCAGTGCACTTCAAGAACACCCTGCCAGCTCCTGGGCTGGACATCAACCCCAGGTGGCTTCTACCCGGTGCCCCGCAGCCAGCTGGGAAGGCGAGGGTGTCACTGATCCCTCAGAACAGGAGCCTCGCCTGTCTGCGCTCCATCCATCCAGCTCAAGATTGGGGATCTAAGAGAAAGACAGAACGGTCTCAGCCTTCTTGGCCACTGGGCTTCAGGGCCCTCGTGAGGCGGTGGCATGAGCTGAAGGTCCCAACAGACGCATTAGGATTCTCCCCACAGTGCTGCTCACAGGCACCGCCAGCGAGAAGCACACAGCTGTGCAAGGCACAGTCTGCTTGTGTGGTTCTGACATTCAGTTCTGTCTTTCAATCAGAAAAAAAAAAAAAAAAAAATCTAGGTTGCAAATGACAAACATTAGCATTTTGTACTCAAAATAGCAGGGGGAAGAACTGCTGCTGCTCACTGAACAGGGGGACACCAGCACCGTCCATGCTCACCTATGGGAAGCCAGATCTGCTCAGTGCTCTGGTGACAGCACTGAGACCGTCCTGCTGCCTCTAGGGGCACAGACACTGCAGCCAAGACGGCCTGGCTCACAAAGGCTGGGTCTCAGGCAGCCACCACCTGTCACCATCCAGCTCCCCCTCTCCTCTCCTGCTGACAGGATTAAACGGGTGAGGGCCTCGGCAACCTGGGTGTGGGGATGCTCTCCTGAAACCTTATCCATCACTCTGCCGAGGCTCTGGAGGCCAGAGCTGCTGAGCTGGACAGTCAGGCCTGACATCCAACAAGGGACAGGCAGCACAGGCACCTGCGCCTCCAGGGAGCAGTGAACTGGGAGACCCTGCTACCCCCTCAGGTGGGTGGCAGGGCAGGGAGACTGCAGACCCCAGCCTGTGCCTCTCCAGTGGCCTTCAGCTTCCCGGGAGGCATCAGCATATCGGGACTTCCTGAGAAGTCATACACTTCTGTTTCCCTCTTATTCTTTTACAAAATGTCAAGTAGACTATGCCATTGTGGAATACTCCCCTCAGGTCAAATGCTAATGTTTAATTCTGGAGCTTTCCTAAGGACAACAAGACTTGAATGCAACATCAAGTAGAGCAGTAAGTAGTGACTTCGATGTATCGGCTCTTTTTCAAATTGATGATAATGTTCACTGAACATCCCCAAGCCGCTGGGTAACCCGTGTGCCCCAGGGCTGCGGTGAATCCAGCCCTGCCCAGTGCCGCCTTGAGTGACTGCCACCCGGGGCATGCCCTGGGCCAGGGCTCCACCTGCATAGCCCACTTTCCTCTTTGTTTCCATGAGACTCAAATTTAGGAAAAGAAACTAAATCTGGATGTGTCCCATTGGCCAAAGAACCCGAGCTTCTCTCCGCTGCCCCAGGCCCATTCAGCAGCACAGCCCGAGTTAGCGCAGGGGCTGAGAGCAGCCCATGATGGGCCCTCACGGCACCACAGTTATGGGAGTCGGTATTCATACAACGTTCTTGGTTAGGAAAACTCCCGTACAGAATGGGCAGGCCCTTGAAAGTTATGTAGCACAATCCAATTCTCAAGGTTTTAATAAGCAAATGAAGACAAATTTAAATAAAAATGTTGGAAGTCACAGGAGCCCTCACAGCTTAGGGCAGCCCATGGGCCACAGTGCCTGCACCTGGGGGTCCTCTACCCCAAGTGTCACCCTGCACCTGGCCCACGGTTCAGGGAAAAAACGGGAGATTGAAGGACAAGTCCTAGAGTTTCCTTTCTTTTTGTAAAGCCTCCATTCTGGGCCAGGAAGAAAAGCAACAGCAAGCAGCCATAGGGTCCCCTGCTGTGGACACTTAGTGACTTAGTGACACAGTCGAAGAGTGGGGCCCTGGGCTTTGCAGTGCCCAGCACACAGGCAGACAGGAGTGCTAGAAGATATTACTGCCGGAGGACTCTCCACAAAGTTAGCAAAATACAAAGTTACTTGATGTCTTCACTGATTAAAAAGAAATGCTGCGATTTCTCTTTACAGAGAAACAAAGTGCCATCAGAGTGTGTGGCACTGGAAGAGGCCAGGTCCGAGCCCAATCTGCTGGGAGCTCCCAGCAGGGAGGGTGGCACAGGCTGCTCCCCTAGGGAGCCGCTCCCAGAGGGAGGAAATGTCCCAACCACACGCTGCCCACGTCACCCAGGACACGGACACCAGCAGCTCTCTTGTCTGATGCTGCATTTTGAGTCTGTTGTCCTTTCAGTGCTTTGTCTCCCTCTGGAAAGGACCGCGGCATGATCTATGCTCCTACACAAGACTGGAATCATCGACCAGAAGCAGTTAATTCTCTCAAGAGTGCAGCAGCTGTCACTGTCAGAGAGAGACAGTGAGAAAGGGTCCCAGAACCAGCAGAAAGAGGCCAACCTGTGTGGGTCTCCACCTGCTGGCCAAAGCTCTCTCACACAGATAATACACAGCCCCTGCCACCCCAAACATGGCCGCTTCCAGAGGGTGGGAGCCGAGCAGAGAAGCTGTGTGTATGGTAGAGAAAAGTGGTCGGAAAGGCGTCCTTGGCCATACACCAGTTGTCCTAGGAACCTGAACGACAGGGAGAAAAATGGCAGGGAAAGAAAAGCAGACATTCATGCTGAGCTCGAGTGACCTGCAAACAGCAACCGCAGATCATGAATGACAAAACAAGATGCACGGGTGGCGCCAGTCCTTGCCAACGCAGCCTCAATATGCAGATCAGGCCGTGTGACCCCACAGCACATGCCCCAGTCCCACCCACCACCTGAACAAATGACGGGAAAGTTACATGTTGACATCCTATAGAGAAAGAAAAATTACCCACAACAAAAACATTCCTGCCATTTTTGGTTGAGGGGTGACAAACACAAAAGATTCCTTGTTTTCTAAAATGCATGGGCCAGGAAGATGGCTCAGTGGAGTAAGTGCTTCCCTGGCAAGCGCAAGGGCCTGAGTTCATTCCGTGGTTCCACCAAAAAAAAAAAAAAAAAAAAAAAAAAAAAAGCAGCTGAATTTTAAAACCAACTCCTGTACTCTGCAAATGGTGCCACCAGCACAGCAGGACTTCAGGGACCTCAGGAAGGGACCAGTGAGGTGCAGGCAGGAGCCGTCCATTTGGGCCCAGAAAGGGTGTCCTACTGCCTTCCACCTGCAAACTCCGTGCAGGCCAGGGCTCATGCTCCCTGCCTTCCCAGTGCCCTTCTCACTGCCTGCAAATTGTCCCTCCTGCTACCCTTCTGTCCTGAAACAGCTCCGGCTGACCAAACACACAGCCCAGGTTCAGCACAGGACAGAAGCATCTGGGTCTTGGTCCTGCCATGACCCGTGCTGCCTGGCAGCTCCTGCACACTGGTGACCAGGGCTGCGCTCAGTAATGTGTGATCGCAGATGCCAGGTGGGAAGAGGACCGACCAACTGGCTGACTGGATGGCGAGAAGACAACCATTACAGAAGCACCCCTTAGATGCTTTTAGGTTGTGACAATAGACATGTTTCAGGAAAGCAACAGCTGGCTGGAGTTGGTGAAAGCCTTTGGAGCTATGAGTTTGGGCATGTCTGGCCAGGTTCTGCTTTGCTCCGTGTGCCGCAAAGAGGCTGAACTCCTTGAATAGCAAGTCTCTGTGACCATGCAGGGTCAAGGGACTTTCACCAGGATGGCCGCAAAGCCACTGATACAGCTGTGGCGGCTGAAGGAGAGATGGCTGGTGCACTCCCTGTGCTGAGGTGTGTCAGCGGGCGGCACCTACTGCTGACTCCTGTGAGCCGTCACTGACCCTGTGCGTCCTGGTGTCTGTGTCCCTCACGCCAAGCTGTGGCTGCATGTGGTGAGGGCCATTCTCCGAGCACTCGCAGGCTCTGAAGCAGGGCAGCTAAGCAGCATCCACCAGCTCTTGCCTCAGGGCTGCTCGTATCCCGAGCAGCTCCTGCCCCACACTGTACAACACCAGCTAGGGCAATGTGTGGCAATCACCAATGAGCTGACTGTCTCCCTGTGGAGTGCTTGACACACCAGTCGCAGGCTTTTCTAAGAGTCTTCTGATCTGTTCTTTAACAAGTTTTAAACAGGTTATTACCCACTTAAAGGTAGAAAGCATTTAAAAAAATCTTTTATGTATTTATTTATCTGGTACAGGGTCTTGTTACACAGCTCGGACTCACAGTGATCCTCCTGCTTCAGCCTCCTCAGTACTGGGATTACAGGCATGCACCACCACACTCGATTTCAGTGGCCAGCTTGTCTCCCAGGCTGACACAGTATGTGGTACCAGGGACTGAACTCGGGTCCTTGAGCTTGCTAGGCAGGTGCTTAGACCACTGAGCTATCTCTCTAGCCCTAGAAAGTATTTCGTTAAAAATTCATTGCTTGGGGCTGGCCAGATAGCTCAGCAGATTAAAGTGTCTGCTTAGGCAGACACAGGGGCAGGGACCCAGGTTTGATCCCCGGAGTGCGGTGCCGGTCCTGCCCCCAGGGCATGCTGAGAAGGCGCTTGAGTGTGATTGAGACTGGGTGGTGGCATGCCCCTGTAATCCCAGTGCTTGGGAGGCTGAAAACAGGAGGTTCAGTAGGAGTATGATCTGTGCAGTGAGAGCTGGTACTACTAAATATGTTAAAAAAAAAAAAATTGACTGCTAGATCTAGAGAAAAAAGGACTCAAAATGAACAAAAACTGGTCAAGTTTCAATCAGAGCTTGTTTTCTTTTTAGATAATAAGAAGCTATTCAACATCCACTGTAATTTGGGGATGTTTCTTGTCCTTACTTGTTTCTTTTTCATTGCCAAGCGAGGAGGGTTGGGGGCGATGCTGAACGCAGGCCTCTGCACTGAGCTGTATTCCCAGGACTTTCTTTTACCTTTAGACAGGGTCTCCCTATACTGCTTGGCGAGGCTGACACCTGCAGTGCTACTGTCTGGTCCTCTAAGTGTTAGGCTCACAGCCCATGGCACCACTAGGCTGTTCTTGTCACTGTGAAAGCAAGTGAAGGGGCAGGGTCCTCGGCTGGCACTCACCAGAGAGCGGGAGCTCTGCCTGGATGGGGGCAGGAACTGCCGCACGTTTGTGGGTGTCTCCTTCTCGATGGAATGGCGCCTCTGGGGTGGCTGCCGCCTCTCAGGCTGTGGCGTGGACGATATGGGTAGGAATTTTGGAGGCTCTGAAGATTTAAACAAATAAGCAGGCTTGCTTACAAGTAAGTATCTCCCTTCTGGCTTTCCTGATAGAAAAGCCTTTGGTACAGCCAAAAGGGGAGACATCGGGGTTGCTAGAAAGGGCCTCCAAGACAGACTTGAACAGGAACAGCGAGAAGCTGGAAGCACTGTGCTGTGTGCTTGTTATATATCCATGTAAACACAAGAAAATGCAGTATTAAGTGCAGCTCAGCCTGGGATCCACAAATGCCCTCAAGTTATTTCCTATAAAATATGACAATTCAAGTGTAGGCTGTTACTTTAAAAATGTAAAAATATATACAGCAAGCAGTACCTTGGTTTGCAAGTTTAATTACTTCTGTGATTCCAAGGAAGTTGGCCACTGTCGTGTTTGGCCCCTGATGTGGAATTGAGGAATGGAAGCAGAATTTTGCCAAATCTGTTAGTGAACCAAACTATTCATGAAAAGCAGCATTTGTGAACTACAGTATTGCTCTATTCTGCATAAGCAACAAGACTTCTGGAGTGTGCCAAAACTCTCAAGTGTACCCTCTTTTTTGAAAACTCTTTTCTATATGTTTAAGGCATTTTGTCCTTATGTTTTAAGTCAAGCCATTCTGAAACCAAGAAAAAACTGATTAACATTGATTCTGCACTACCGCTTTCTGCTTTGGGAAAGGGCACGCATGAAGAGCCTCTAGCCTGTGAACGACCCTGGACTCGCCTTGTCCAACATGAAGGTGGCAGAGAGAGGCGTGCTGCCCGAAGCTTCCTTCCTACTCTGCCTGCAGAGCAAGGATGCTTCTCAGCGGGAGAGGCAAGAGCCACTGCAGAGTTCCGGGGGGGGGGCATTTGGCAGGCTAGCCCCCAAAAGAGAACAAAACATCATTTCCGTAGTCAAAAAAGACACTGAAACCACCATGGAGAAACTGGGTCCCTAGATACCGTGGGCCCAGCCAAGCTGTTCACACAACCAAAATGCTATGCAAAGAATCTGAACCACTAAATCTCTGGTGTGCGCGTGAAATCAAGGTGCTGCTCCAGTAATACCTGAGCATTTTCACTTTTCATAATAAATGATCTTATAAGGGGCAAAGTTTACTAAAACCCCTCAGAAATCCTTGGACTCCAGGCACCTGTGTTGCCAGTCCGCAGCAACACAGCTGTACCCAGCGCCCTCGCCCGTCTCTGCAGGTGGCGCCTCATGAGTGCGCGGAGGTGGGGTGCCACCCGCTCACGTGGGCTGCAGATGCGGCTGCCCTGCTGTGACAGCATCTAACAGTACGTGTTCTCCCTAGACGCAGGGGTATGGCCTCAGATCTCACCCTGGGCTGCCGACTGGGGACACCTGAATCTCTGTACCTGCCGAGTGTGACAACAGCGTAAGGCCTTCAGGTCCAAACGACCACGACTCTGAGGCTGCACAAGGTGTGTGACCAGCGGGTGGGTACTCACTCTTCCTCGTGCACACGGCCTCCAGGAAGGGATCCTCGAGCGGGGGGGACGACACGCTGCTGCCGCTGCTGCTGCTGGACTTGTGCGGGGCTTCCTCCTGGAGGCATTAGCATTGCAGTTAGCAACACTGCACCCCCAAACAGAGAGGCACTGGGCAGTGGTGGAAAGGGTAACGGTAGGCACCACAGAAATTCAAATGAAAAGAATTCATTACAGTATAAGCACAGCGCCCTGCACCGTTACCTATCTCAAAAATCTATGCACATTTTCAACGTACTCATCCCAACATCCCTGGTCACTTTCTGCAGCAGATCTGGAGCCCTCTTTCCTCAGTGTCTCTAGTTGTGCTGTGGTGGCTGCCTCAATGGCCTGAATCTATTCAAAATGTTTCCCTTTGGAAACACTGGTCACGCTGGAAGAGCTAGCAGCCCACATGGTGCCCGATGTGGTGAGCGAGGTGGCTGGGGCTGCCCTTCCACTGGTGACACCCGGCAGCAGCACCCCAGACACCCAGGAGAGTGTCACAGGAGGGCCTGCAGCTCGGGCTCCGTCCTCACTCTCTCTTCCTGAGAAGGAATTTTTTTTCTGGCGGAACCGGGGATTAAACTCAGGCCCTTGCACTCGCCAAGGAAGTGCTTATTCCACTGAGCCATCTCCCCGGCCCTCACTTTCTCTTCCTGGAAGGAGAGCAAGGAGGTGTTGTCCCAGAGGTTCTGACTCGGTCATAATCAGAACTCTCTGGGCTGAGAGGAGGTGCTGAGCTGGACTGCACTTGGTGGCCAAGGTCCAGAACCCATCCATTTGATCATCTGTAGCAGAAGTCTAACCAAAGCGGGGTCTGCTACAAAGGGTCAAATGGGTTTACAACTTGGTCTCTACTTCTGCTGGCCTGGGATTACTCTATGAGAGACATGCTTTTGCCTTAAATTGTAGGGTTCTCACAGTGCTGCCAGGAATACCGGCACTCACGCATCAGACAGGAGGCAGGCGTCACGTGCTATCATACACCCTTCTACCTACTTCCTTATTACAGAAAAAGGCGGAAGACGACGTGGAAAGAAATCAGGGTCCTTATTTCAAAAGTTTCAAACACATTTTTTCTACAGTCCAAAGATTAACTCAGAGCTTCTGCCAGGAGCTCCAGCCCTTAGGTTCTGAGATAGGGTTTCAGTATGCTGCTCAAGTTGATCACCAGTTCTCTCCTGCCTCAGCTTCCCAAGCAGCCAGGATTACTGCCACGTGCCACCACACCTGGCAATGGCACCCTTCTCTCTACATAGGATCATAGGTACCTTCTAACATCTTTGTGAAGGTGAATTAAGTCACATCTCATGTCTTAATCAGAGTTAGCTCAGTGAGAAGCAGCCATTTTAGTTCACTCACTGAGACTTGGCAATATACAGCAAAAGCCATAAAACCATGCATCCTGCCAGGTGCGGTGGCACATCCCCGTAATCCAGCACTTCGGGGGCGGGCTGAGGCAAGATGGCTGTGAGTTCAAGGCTGGTCCAGGCCACCCAGTGAGTTCAAGGACTGCCTGTACTACATAGTGAGACCTTATCTCAAGTAGCCAAAATAAAATTGCATCCTTACCTAACAAAGGCAGCTAGAGATAATCTAAGAAAAATGTAGGGGTCAAGAACAGATAAGCCACCCACTAGGTACGTCCACAGCTTCCCCACAGGGTCAAAGCCATGCAGCCAGGGGCAGTGCAGTCAGCTCAGCCTGCTGGCCGTGCAATGAGACGCATGCCACAACCCACCACCCCAGGTGCCAGGGCAGTGCCGCAGCCCTCACTTAACCAAAGAGCTCCCTGCCCAAACCACGGACTTGAGCATTAAGGAGCTAAAAAGCAAGTTGATGCCTCACACTTTTTTTTTTTTTTAATGTATTTAGTACAGGATCTACAGGGTCTAACAGTCTAACTATGTAGATCAGACTCGTAGTGAGGTTCTTGGTTTCAGCCTCCCAAGCACTGGGATTATAGGCACGTGCCACCACACCCAGTCTCAGTTGCTCTCTTAGTGCACCCCAGGGGCAGGGCTGGCATGCTGGGGACTGAGCCCCGGCCACTGTGCTCTGTTTAAGCAGGCACTTTAGTCTGCTGAGCGATGTGGCTGGCCCTTCACACTTCTTAAAATGATTAAGAGCTTTGTTTTTTTCTGCATAAACAGTTCAGTTTATCAATGATAATTAAATAATTCATTACTATTCTACTTCATATGTGTACCTGAGCTATAGTAATGCAGGGACTGGGTACAAGGAAATTCAGAAATAAATTTGGATTACTGAAACAGTAAACTGTTCTTTGTGGTAACTTGTACCTCAGTTTAAGTTAAACCTGAGTGCTCGCACATGTACTAAAACTGGAGCGATACAGAGAAGATTAGCATGGCCCCTGCGCAAGGATGACATGCAAACTCGTGAAGCCTTCCATATTTTTTACTACGGTCATCCACTAGGAAAATAATTATTGAATTTTTGATACAATTCAGGTATAAAAAATAAGATAAGTAAGCAGCTATACTCTTAATTCACTGCTAAGAGATATCTGCTAAAATAATATCTGTAAATATAATATCATGTATGCACCTTGTACAATACCAAAACATTATGAAAACAGTTTGCAATGTATTAATTTATCGAATCTGTATTGTTAAGGTGTCTTGAAACTGTCTGATTGACATTTGTAGTTCAACAACAAAAAAAAAGTTAAACCTGAGGGCAGGGGATGTAGCTCAGTGGCACAAACACCTACCTAGCAAGTACAAGATCCTGAGTTTAATTCCCTGCACGCACCCAGACACACACACACACACACACACACACACACACACACACAATTAAACCTGAAAATTAACAATGAGTAACAAGAAATTACTGATAGACAATATCATCAAATGAAAATTGTCTTCTACAGGTGAGCACAAGTCTTATCCTGGAATGGAAGAATCTTTCTCTTGAAAGAATAGGAAATCTACAGAAGCCACACCTATAATCCCAGGACTCTGGGAGGCTGAGACAGGAGGATCCCAAATTTGGTCTAGCATGGGCAACTGAGCGATTCAGCAGACCCTGGGTCAAAATGGAAAGTTTGGGTACATAGCTCAGGGTGAAGGCTCTGCATTCAGCTTCTAGTGCTGCACAGAGGAGGAGATGAGGCAGTGTGCAGTGCCCCAGGCAGCAGCCACCTGGCAGGTGAGAGCAGCGCACTAGCTCGGCTTCTCGTGCCCTGCGCTCTCCCTCAGGAGCAGGCTGCACAGGCTCTTGCGGAAAAGATCCAGCAACATAAACACACACAGCGCAGCACTGGACCACAGCGCTGCAGGCCTGGAACACAGAAGGGACACCCAGGGCTCGCTACACACAGCCTTCGCCGGCAGGCTCGCCTGCCAGTGTTCATGTTACGGAAAGAACAGCCCTTATCAGGAAGACAATTACACAGAGATTTTGCTTGACTACCTTTTCCTTCCTAAAACAAAGGAGACAGTAACATAAAGTTGGAAATTCTGGCCTGTTCTTAACCCTGCCTGTAATTTAGGTCCACAGCATATCCACCTTGCACACTCACCCTACAAACCACACCCATGTGCCATGGACACCAACAGCAGGAAGCTGCCCACATCCCCCACAGCCGTCGGCGCCAATGCTGCGTCCACCCAGCCGAGACCTCACCTCGGAGTCAGAGCTGCCCAGCTCAGCAAGCGTCGGGGCCTTGAGCAGCCTCTTCCGGGCCCCAGGTTCCAGCCCAGCAGAGCTCAGCCTGCTCTTTCCTGGCTGTGCTGGTGACTGTGAGCCCCCATTCACCTGCAACGGCTCCACAAGGCTCTTTGGAGATTCTGGTGTGGTCACATCTGTGGAGAGAAAGACAAAAGCTGACTCCAGCTTGAGCCAGGAAGGGCACTACGTAGGGTGAGGGGAGGCGGAGGTAGAGGCAGAGGGCCAGGCAGCGTGCACCACGACCGCCTGTCAGACAGGCAGCCAGCCAGTGAGGGATCCTAAACGAGTAACTCCGGCTTTATGGTTGTGAATCCTGCAGTTAACTGAGTCTGAGTTTTGTTTCCAGATGAGAAAATCGAGACACAGAGAAGCAGCTTCCGGCTTTGGGCCAGAAGATGCAGGGCAAGCGGAGGAAATGAAGCCGCGCGCTGCACCCTACGGCCTCAGGAGCCTTGGGCCACCTACAGTAATGAAGCATTTCACGGGGACACAGACACACACACGGAGCACACACAATACACATTTTCTGTGAATGCAACGTGGATGTATTCTCTCTGCCACGATGGAGTCGTGCTTCAGAGCTGAGCCTGGATGGGCAGGCAGGACAGTAGCGGACAGGCAGCTGGGACTGGGTGAGCTCCTGACTTGTTCCTTCTCTGTAGGACAGAACAGCTTACACTAACCCCACACCACAGGTGGGACCTAGGCTCCAGCTGCTCTATAGCGCAGGTGGTCTCAGGCCTGACCTTGCCCTTGGGGGAAGACTTCACCCTGGCCCCAGGCTACAGCTTGCAACAAAACCGGAGCCTTTAAAGGTGAAAAGAACTGTCCAGGCAGCTGAGCGGAGCCGGGGTGCAAGCCTGCTCTCCTCAGAAGGCTCCTCCTGTGCTTGCGGGCAGAAGGGCAGGTCAGGGCGAGGGAGGGTGAGCATGCGTGCTCCTCGTAGACAGGCAGCACATTGTACAGCTGCTGCTCACTGTTAGGGACGAGGGGCTACAGGACATCCCTTCCCAGCGGCAGGGACAAGCTAGACAGGAAGGGCGAGAAGCAGGAAGGAAGGAAGGAAGGAGGGAGGGAGCACAGGAGGAATACAGGAGATAGAACTGTCTGTCAATTATCTTTTTAGGGGGCCTGCCCATTAGCTCAGTTGTTTAAGCGCTTGCTTACACAAAGCAGTCAGGCTCAGGATGCTGTGGTTCAATCCCCAGATCCTCTGGCCAAACCAGACCTGCCCTGAAGGCATCCTGAGGCTGCCAAAAAATAAAAAAATTAAAAAAAAAATCCATCCTTTTAGGTGAAAAAAAATTTTTTTGTACCAGGAATCAAACTCACAATCTCATGATTGCCAGGCATGTGCTGTGCCACTGAGCTATATTACCAGCCCTCAGGTGAAAATTTTAATACAGAACAATGATTTCTATGGGTGTTACTGATTAAGACACTTCAGAAAGTCACCGGAGGTAGATCAAGTGTTAAACAGGGTGGGTGGCACTGAAGGCGACAAGTGTCCGCAACAGCCAGGAGCACAGTGTGCAGTGTACAGGCAGTGTGATGAGTCCACCGCCCTGGCCAGCAGCCGCTGGGCTGTGGGGACCGCACACCCAAACCGGTGCAGAGCTGGGAGGAGCCAGAGCAGACACACGCTGCAGGGTCCCCCAGGCCGACAGGACGGCCTTGTGGCATCTGCCTGCTGACAGAGGTCAGCTGGTTATATTTTTAAAGCATTGACTGGTCACATTTTTTTGTTGAAAGTCATAAATTCTATTACTTCAATATAACCAAATGAGAATTTGACATGAATTAAACTTCGTGTTTCTTTTACATAAGACAGCATTTAAGAAAAACTGGTGATAGTTATGCATAAATAAAATGTAAGACAAGAAACCCCATACTTTGGTTCAGAGAGTAACACGTACATTCCTGATATTAATTGTGGGAGCTGCCTTATCTAGTTGGAGGAGACGTGGCTAGAATACAGAGGATGCACTTAACATGTGCACAGAAGAGAAACCAGACTTACCCTTATGTTGAAGCGACTGTTAGAATTTGCACTAAGAAACGCACTCGTAAGATGCACGCAAGCAACGGGTGTGCTTCCTCACGGCCTATCCCTGCTCACACTTCAGTCGCTTCGACTGCGTATCTAACACGTTTACTTCTTGGCTTGCGCACTTTCCTCCTCAGAAATGTCTTTAAGTCAGAGGAATGGGCTAAACCTCCATATTCACAATTGGACGCTCCGCCAACATTCAAAGCACAACAACAAACACAGAAAGCAGCACAAGACCCTGAGAATGAACAACTTGGAAATCACCAAGTACATCAAGGCGCAAAATAAACGACAGCAAATGAGAAGCACAAGCGTAAATTCTCTGGAGCCCTTCCATGTTGGGTGCCAGTGGCCGAGCCGCGTGCACTGTGGGTGGGTGTGGGCACTGTCCCTCCGGCTGCAGGGGACACCGGGGTACTTGGGGAGACAGTCTGCATATGTAGCACTTTCTAGTTTATTTGCCTGGGTCTCCCTACAAAGGGTTTGGAAAATAAATAAAAATAGCCAAATATGATAAAGAAAATGGAAAAGGCTCTTCGGTGGTCAGTTAAAAATAGCAAGCAAAGACAAAATATTAGTCATACCTGAGACACAAATACATAGAAATGTTTTAAGTGGCTGGGAACTACTTTGATAGTTGGATGACAGTGAGTAAATATATTCACTGTACCACCCTCTGGTTTTTGTTTTTTTCTGGTAGTACCAGGGACTGATCAAATCTTACTCTACCAGTGAGCTGCACCACACTGCTCTTTTTGACCAGGACTGCACTAAACTGCCAAGGCTGGCCTGAAACTCGCTCCTGCCCCAACTCCTGAGAAGCTGGGGTTATGGGTGTGCACTCCTGCACCCAGCTTGCTCTTGCTCTCGATTCATCCGAGGCACTTGAGGGTTTGTGCAGTTCAAAACTTTGGAAGAAAGTGGTACCAGCCAGCTGGCTGATTTTACATTTAAAACAGTGGGTTCTGAAATTAAAAATTTTAACTTGCAAAATATTTTGTTGGAATTACATAGGCTTTGGAAGTTTGCAAACATGGAAACTGCTATTTTTATAGGGGGCTGGCTCAATAGATCACGTCTAGGCAGTTACTCCTTTCACTGTGGGTGCTGCGTGTCATACAGAGAGGAATGAACCTGCACCATGGACGCCGGCACACGCCGGCACACAGCAGCCTGTATCCTCAAATGACTTCAGGTTTTGGAAGAGAAGAAGTTTCCTCCATTCTCTAATGGTGAGGATGTGCCAGAGAAAGCGCCATACACAGAGGCAGCCTCACCACAGCCTGAGTGTGCTCTCCCCCGAGGGGCTGGGGTACACTGTGTTCTCATTATTTCAAACACACTACTTGCAAGATGAGCATGGTGAGGGGTCTTGGAGATGGCTCAGTAGAGTAAGTGCTTGCCTGGCAAGCACAAGGGCCTGAGTTCAGTCCCCGGTTCCGCAAAATAAAAAGAGGCAAGATGAGCATGGTGGCACACACTTGTAATCCCAGCACTCTGAAAGCTGAGGCAGGAGGATCACTATGAGTTCTGGGCCAACCTGAGCTACGCAGCAAGACCCTGTCTCAGAAAAACCAAAAAGAAAAAAGGAAAAGAAAAGCATACTGCTTTTGCCTACTGACCATGGTGAGAAGAAAGCCTTTCTATTTTCTTTCTGGTAGTCCGAGCAAGCAGATGCGTGAAATGCATGTTACAAACCACGACCACGCTAGGTGTGAAGGTGCTTTGTTTGTTACCTGACAAGTCAAAACTGTGAGACATGCTAAGAGGCCGCACTGCTGAAAGAAAAAACAAACAATGAAAGGAAACAGTTCAGCTGTTGGGCTGGGGGTTAGGACCGCAGGGCACACCCCCTACTTTCTGGAAAGCAGGTGAAAGGAAGATACTTCCCAGAACATGTTGCAAAGGGAAACGTGGTAAAGATTCAAAGATGTTTAAAAAACCACATAATTGTTTACTTAAATACTATAAAATAGGTCAGGAGAAAAGTGACTGTTTTAAAACAAGATTTTAAGGAATACACGTAGTGCCTGGACTTCTAGAATGATGAGTCTCACGGGACTCAGGTCAACCAGCTCTGAATAGAGACAAGCACTGGACAGGAAGTCTCAGTGTACCCCAATGCCAAGAGCAGGCGTAGCCATTGTCTCCACGAAGTCACCTGGCTGTGTGGTCTCAGCTCTGCTACCTGCTAGCAGGTCACCCAACACCTCTGAGCTTGTGTCACCTCCTCTGACACTGGGGACCCCAGTGCCTGCCTTGTGGGGCACCCTGTGAGGAGTGGCCTCCCCCACGAGAGCCCAGCATGTGCTTGCACACAGAAGGGCGGCTAATCACAGTTCTCAAGAACAAAAGTTCTTAAGAAGCCTGAAACTCACGCCTCCACCTTTGTTCACCTCCATCTGCATAAAGAGGATTTAAGAACGGAGAAAAGAATTGGCAAGGGACCCCAAGATGCACTTTGGCCTTTCCTACTGAAATAGCTTGTTATAAAAATTTTATTCCATATAACCAATATTTACACACATTAAATGGGTGGTTTTAGCCTATGCAAACTATATCTCAATAGTGCTTCAGAAGAGGGTGCTATGAGGATTTTAAGAGTCGGGGTTCAGGACAGTGAGACTCTCCAGCTTTCACACCAACCCCAAACCCTGTGCATCCCAGGAGCTGTCTTCACATCACAGGGCCACGGCAGTGTGTGGCACTGGGACTCATGCGCCACCTCCTTCTCTTTGCTATCCAAACACCCCACTGACCAGATCTCCCAGGGACCCCCAACTGCCAAGGCCAAAGTGCATCTTGGGGTCCCTTGCCAATTCTTTTCTCCATTCTTAAATCCTCTTCATGCAGATGGAGATGAACAAAGGTGGAGGTGTGACTTTCGGGCTTCCTAAGAAAGCACTGGAAATGACCTGCAAAACAGTAGGAAATAGGCAAAAAGCAACGTGGTCACATGCTGGGAGATCACAGCCCTAGGCGTCATGCTGCAGTCACACTGAAAGAAAGGACAGCACAGGCCACATCTGACACTGAGGGCACAGCGCTGTCCACGGTCTTCTGTGTTTGTGGATTTGCAGTGGGTACCCCGGATGTGGTGGGGTGCGTAATGCCTGCTCTGAACACTTGGATGCTCTCCCAACACTGGGTTTCTACTTATAATCACATGACAGGAAAATGTTACAAAAATATTTAGGGAAATTTTTCTTTTTTCTTTTTTTAGTGGAACTGCAGATTGAACTTAGGCCCTTGTGCTTGCCAGGGAAGCGCTTATTCCACTGAGCCAATCTCCCTGGCCCTAGGAAATTTTTCTTCAAGTTAATGCTGTTAACCTTATCCCAGCCAAATTCTCCAGACCATAGTCTTTATAGTAAAAATCAGTGTAGGTTTTCAGGATTAATAAACTCAAATTCCTGACTTTCCACTTCAAGTTTTAAATCAGCTTAAACTCAGAATTATAGAATTAAAAGGCCACAGAACAATCACTTTCTCTAATTCAGTTCTGGTTGTTGTGACACAACAACTCAAGGTTAAAATAAAGTAAAACACATTAAAAATTTGGTATTTATTATACAGTAGGGTTTCCTTCCCCTTAGCACATATGTATCATGTTGTAGAAGTGAAACTAAAAAAAGTGACACTGAAAAGACTGAAAAACATGAGACAAAGGCCTGTTCTAGGGATAGAATCTGTAATCTAAGATTTCCAACAAAAAGAGCCCTAGGACTTCTGACAAAAAGGGGGGGGGGGCATAGACTACCGCCATCTCTCAAGCTCTTCCCAAGTGCTGAGGGTGAAGCTAGCAACAGGAAGGGAAGGAGACGCCAGACCAGCACCCCTGCGGGCACAGATGAAAAGCCATCAAGAGAACACGAGCAAACCCACCCCAGCAGCAGAGGGCCAGGACCACACAGCACATCAAGGGGTCTGTCCAGGAGGGTGGCCTGACACGTGGAAGTCAATCCAGGTGACAACCACATAACAGGATTTAGGATACAGCCACTATCATTTAATAGATACAGGAAAAGTGTCTGACAAAACTCCATTCTCTCTCATGATAAAAACTCTTAACCTGAGAACAGGAGGACATTTCCTCAACATAATACGGCCGCCTGTGAAATGCCCACAGCTAACATCACACCCAGAAGTGAAAAGGTGAACATCGGAACGAGGCAGGGATGGCCTTTTCCATATATGACACAGTCCTGGGTGTCCTAGCAGAAACAGAAAAAGAAAGACAGGGAAGGAAGGAGAAAGGCAGGGAGGGAGGGAAAATGTCAAGGTTAAAATATATTATAAAGTCATTTATTACTGGATACAGATAAGACACATATAGACCAAGATCAGAACAGAGCAGAAAGAAACCCACCCATGCATGGTCAGCTGATCTCTGACAACTCTGCCAAGAACACACAATGGAGAAAGCCTTCAATTCTCCTCAACAAGTAGAGCAGGGAAAACTGAACATCCACAAGTAACAGGATGAATCTAGAGCCTTATTTTTACACAGTGCCCAGAGATCAATTCAAAATGAATTGAAGACTTAAATCCAAGATCTGAAACTATACAACTCCCATTAAAAACATAGGGGCAGTTCCACATTGGTCTTTGCAGTACCTTCATTGGAAATGACACCAAAACCACAGGAAGTGTCAGGCATGGAGGCCCATGCCTGTAATCCCAGCACTCAGGAGGCTGAGGCAGGAGGATCATTCAAACTCCAAGACCAACCTGGGCTACAAAGTGAGCCCAAGGCCATCCTGGGCTGCACAGCAAGACCCTGTCTCAAAAAAAAAAAAAAAAAAAAAAAAAAAAAAGCCAGGTGTGGTGGCGCATGCCTGTAATCCCAGCATGCGGGAGACTGAGGCAGGAGGATTGTTGTGAGTTCGAGACCAGCCTGAACTGCATAGTGAGACCCTGTCTCAAAAAAGAAGAAGAAGAAGAGGAAGAAGAAGAAGAAGAAGGAGAAGGAGAAGGAGAAGGAGAAGGAGAAGGAGAAGGAGAAGGAAAAGGAGGAGGGGAAAGCTCAGCAAAGAGGAACACAATGAGAAGGCACTCACCTACCCTACAGAGAGCGTGTGCCCATCTCCCTGCGAGAACTATGTCCAAAACATGCAACCAAGCTGTGCACCTCAGCGGAAGGAAACAAGGAATCTGATTTAAACAGAAGATGCACATTGGCAGCAGGGGCACTCATCACCAGGAATCTCAAATCACAACAAACCCACCTGCAGCGGGCACTGGGCAGAGTAGGAGCCCACAGGCTCACCTCTGTGGGATCTGTGCAGAGACTTCTGGGAAAAATGAGACACAAAGACCACAAGCAGCAGCAGTTCCCCCCACTTTTGGGAAAGATGCGAAAACTTGAAAGCAGGACTTCAGAGAGATCAGCACACCCCTGTCCACCAGAGCACTGCTCATACCAGCCAGCTGTGGAAACAAGCGGATGTCCGTTCACAGACAAGTAGGAAAGAAATGTGGTGCACACAAGCAGCAGCATGCTATCTGGCTGCTTGGTGGCGCACACCTAGGACCTCAGCACTCAGGAGGCTGAAGCAGGAATGCTGCACGTTCAAGGCCAGCCTGGGCTACACAGTGAGTTCAGAACTAGCCTGAATTACATAGCAAGACCCTGACTCCAATTACACAAACCATGAGACACAGATAAAACTCAGGATGTTATGCTAAGAGAAACAAGCCAGAGATAAGCCAAATGAATTTGCTCCACAGACAAAGAACGGAGCGGCCACTCCAGAGAACAGAAAAGAAGGGGAGACTCGAATTCACAGCTTACATTCACTCAAACAAGACAGACGAGCTCTGGCGCCCTGCAGTGTAGTCACCCGGCACAGCATGCTGTCCACTCAGACACCTACCAGGAGGGTGCCTTTGCAAGCCTTCTTACCACAGTAAAGAAGACGTCTGGGCTCATAGGAGGTATGCAGCAGGCTCCTCCACTACTTAAAAGATTGCTGCCGTCTCCCCTAAACAGAGGAGAAAATTCTACGGTATGATCAAAATACATGGTGAATGTTAACATCTTCAATTTTTTTTTGAATATTTTTTCATTCACTTATTTACTTATTTGTTTTTATGTATCTGGTACAGGGTGTCACTACACAGCTAAGACTCTGTTTTCAGCCTCCCCAGCACTGGGACTATGGGCGTGTGCCACCAGGCCCCTCTCTGCATACCAGGGACTAGGTCTGGTGCCAGGGATTGAACCCTGATCCTGGCACTTGTCTAAGTAGGCACTTAATCTGCTCAGCTATCTCATAGGCCCTCAAAAAATTATTACAGTAAAAGAGTCACCGTGAGTCCTCTCCAGATCCTCCTTCTCCCTTCAGACGCTCAGCCCAGTGTCCATACTCTCTGCAGCAGTTCTGGAGTCTTCTCTCGGGGTGGTCCAGCCCGTGCAATCCAGTGGACAGGCAGCTTGTAAGAGCACAATGCTGCAGCCTCCTCTGCCTACCCACTGGCACTGGCAATGTGGCTCCTGGCTCTTCCCCAGAGTCCAGACAACCAGAAAGCTCTGAACGCATTGAGGACCTGACAGCACAGACAGGAAAGAGGACTCTGGACTGCGGCAGAAAGTGGCAAGGATGAGGGATGTGTGTATTAGAAGTGGGGGGCTTTCTTAGGGGCTGAGCGTCCTCTGAGCCTCTGCTCACCCCACGAACCCAGCCACTGCATGGCCCTCCTAGCGCAGACATATAAGTACTTAGCGCCTGGAAGTGTGCTAGAAGCAGCCCATTTTTTCTTCTTGATGAATTTCCAGTTGCTGGGAAAAGGCTGAAGGAACAAAAACTTTTAAAAGCTGTTGGGAAAAGTTAAGGCAGATGTCCACTGCCAACTGCCATCATCATACACGCCAGGCTGATCCTGCTCCTTCCACAGTGGAGATGCCCGGTCCCGAGCCCCAACCATACCACTCCTGCGCTTCACCAGCCAACTCTGCTCTCAAAAACAGGCTTGTTCCACCCTGAGTTTTGTGAAAGTCTCTTGTATTTACTCCCAGCATTCTTTCTTGAGGACCAGTAATTCTTCCCTGAGTGTAATCTGAAACTGTCATCTTTAATACCACTTCCTTATTTTTCCATGGTGGATCTTTCACTCATAAGGAAAGCCCCAAGCTGTTGCTGGAAGAGCCGCTGTGCATGCTGTGACTCTTTACATCCCATGGGTCATACGCCAGCCTGGGCCTGCAGGATTCCAGGAAAGAGCCCACGGGGTCTGGCTCAGTTCAGTGTCACGCAGATTTGGCCCTGGCGAGCAGGCGGTATCCAGAGTGGATGGCACTACGTGGGCCTGCTCGCTCAGAGCTCCACGCTGCACGCGAGGGCCACCAGAGGAGGGTGTGGCTGCTCAGGGATGAAAACAGACAGACAATGTTTCCTCAGCTTCTGGCAGCATCTTCAGTCTTGCAAATCGGAGGATAGTGGAGAAACAGAAACCCTTACAAACACCTCATAATACGGTCTTGCTATAAATCAAAACCAATGTGTCTACAGCATCCATTATACTAATTATTAAAAATAGCATAGTCCCAGCACTGGGAGGCGGAGGCAGAGGACTCCCACGAGTTTGAGGCCAGTATGGGTATGCAGCTCAGTGTGAAGGCCCTCAGCTCAATCCCCCATAGCACACCAAATGACACCCTAATGGTACAAGCTTCTGCATGTGACACCAACTAGGATGACGGAAGTGTGGAGTGAACACTACCCGCCGTCCGCGTTTCTGAAACGGCAACACCTGACCTCTGCACAAGTCACGGCATAGGAAAGGTGACTGCCATGATGCTGTTCACATCCACAGAACTCAGACTGCAACAGGGAGGAATTCCTGCCCTCTCCTGCTGGGGATGCACAAGCACAGCGGCAGAGCTGCCTGTGGACCTACGGTGCACTCGCTCACTTACTCAACATCAAGAGGTTTCCTGTAACTTCAAGCACAGTGGAAGCTGGGGTGGGGCGTGGGAGGGAGGGGGTGACAAAGGAACCTGAAGAACGCCGTCCACGTCCACTTCCTCACCCCAGTGCACGACCGACTCACCAAGCCGGCTTCGGCGGATCTCCTCGGGCGAGACAGGCCGCAGCTTTCTCTCAGCCTTGATCTCCTCCAAGATCCTCTCGTGGAGGCTGCGTGGCCGGGGAGGGGTGGGCTTCAGTTTCCTGGCTGAGACCTTGAAGACAGCACAGAGGCAGGACATGAGCACCTGCTCTGAGCAGGTGATGCTGTGAGCTGCTCTTCAGTCTCTCTCTTGCTGGTCACAAGCAGCAAGGTTGGGTGATGGGCCTCAGGTCTCACAGCAGTGCAGACACACATCCCTGGACACAGGGCCCCCACGGTTCTGCCACGGTCTGGCCAAGGCCACACGCTGGTGGTGATGTCCTTGTAGCACATGGCGATCAGTCAACCGGTGAGCTGCCGTTGGTGGGACCCAAACCTCAGCTTTCCCAGGGAGGTTACAGGAAAGAAATGTGTGGGAAGTAGATTAACCTGCCTGCCAAGAGGGCACAGGAGAGCATCCTCCTGAAGCCAGCAGAGGCAGGCTCCTGCCCTTCTTTCAAAAACATTTACAGATGGATTATTAACTTTGATTCAGATGCACACAAAGAGGGAAACAGCACTCTTTTAGCACTACTTTATGTATAAAGGTTCGAGGAGAACTGGCTATCAACAAGTGGAGGGGTAAAAAACAGGAAAAGGCAGGCATGGTGGCACGTGCCCACCACTCCAGCACTCTGGGAGGCTGAGGCAGGAAGATAAGACAGACATTCAAGCCAGGCTAGGGCAACTCAGCAAGACGCTTCCTCAAAAAGGAAAGAGCCTGAGAATGCAGCTTGGGGACACTGGCTTACGGTATTCTGAGTCTATTCATAGCCCCTAGGAAGACAGTTAACATAAAAGCAGCGTAGAGGCAGGTGGACTCATTGCCAGTGCCATGAGGGAGGGGGCCGGTGCTGGGCCCACAGCAACTCTGGTTAGTTAGGATAAAAACACCCTGCTCAATTTTTTTCTGACCTAACAATACAACTTTCAGGTGGGCTTCACAGGGCTAAAAATAAAAAGCTCAGTGGAAAGAAAGCACTGAACTAGGCTGCAATGGTGGATACAGTGAGCCATCTGGAAAGTCCAGCAGCTTAACTAAGTAACTCAGCAGTTCTCCACCTAGGCTGTACAGGATGGCTCGAGGGCTGCTTAATCTAAGAAGTTGTAATAGTGGATTCATTGAGTCAGCTCAAGAAGCTTAGCTACATGACTCAGCAGGGGCCAGGGTCCTCCCTTTGTAAACATCCCCAGCCTGCGCAGCAGGAGTGCACTGCGTGGACAGTGGACACCGTGTGGGCGCTCCCCACCCCCAGGCAGGTCACCTGCTTAGAGCACCAGGGAGGAAGGGGTCGCTCGCCCCTTTTCCTCCTTTTGCTATCTTCTGCTGCCTTGAATGGCTGCCCTCTGCCAGGTCACCCCTCCTAAGAGCCAGTTGTATGGACAGAAACCCCCAAAAACTGCAATCTAAAAAAAGTTTTTCCTCCTTTAACTTTGGATGCTGGGTATTTTGTCCCAGCAATACGAGAAAAGTAATCAAGACAGACACTGAGCCCTAGAGGACAACGTCACGTCCCATACCGGATTGAGAGGTGGTCGGGAACGGATGAAGTCGAGGATGATCTCGTGGGCACTCTTCTTTAGCCTCGGGGGAATGTCTCCGTTCACCTAGGCGACAGAGGCAGAAGACCCATGTGACTGTGACAGGACCACAGTGCACAGGCCGCACCATGTAGGCCCCTCAAGGAAGCGGACGAGCCCAAAGCAGCTGTGGACCCAAGTTCAGTGTAGTGCTGTCATTTGGGGAATTACATATGAGACACACTGAATTTTTTCAGGAAAAGATTCCTGAAATTAGGAATGGGAATGAAGGAGATAACACCCATGTTTATTTTTTTAATTTTTATTTTTTTTGTCTTTTTGAGACAGGGTCTCACTATGCAGTTCAGGCTGGTCTTAAGCTCACTTTGTAGCTGAGCTGGTCTGGAACTCACAATCCTCCTGCCTCAGCCTCCCGAGTGCTGGGATTACAGGCCTGCGCCACCACGCCTGGCTGCACCCATGTTTACCAAGTGTCTCCTACTGTAAAAAGCCCTCTGCTCTGTTTTCACGCACGGCAGAGGGGTTGATAGGACTGAGCTCTTCTGGGCCTGGTCAGTGCTTGGTGCCAGCATAGTGACGGTGCAGCTGTGCCTGTTCCACTTCTACTCTGATGTCTTTCCTTTTAAAGCTGTGTGCTAAAGGAATTTTTTTATAAACATAAAAAAATCCCTAGAAAGCCACTTCCACCCACACGTTACCACCTACCTAGCACAGCTGTGAACTATGATACATTTGTCCTTGGTCTGGTCTAAGTTCACAAGCAGAACTGCCAGGCTGGCTGGCCCAGTCCCACGGATAGGAAGGACACCACACCCAGGCCAACACTGACGGTCCAGACGTGAGGTGGTGGGGACCGACCCAGAGCTAAGGTCAAGGCTGGCACTCCACCTGTGGAGCCCACGACGCAGGACCAAGAGCTTCCTGCACAAGCAGTGTAACAGCACTCCCCTATCCTGTGGAATCCACCTTTTCCCACCTGACTTTGGCACACTTAAGCCAGATGCCTGTGCACAAGCACAGCAGGGCCGAGGTCCACCCACACGTCAGTGTACCTGGCTGCTAGGACCAGGAACTGGGCCCCAGCAGATGTGAATGTAGGTGCAAGGAGGGGTGTGTGGGGCACCTGCGCAGATGGTGAGGTGCTGTCACTTCACTGCGCCCCTCTCTGAGTTAGGGTCATAGAAAGTTCAGAGTTTCTGCCCAGGTTTTGGAGATCCACCTTCCTGAGATGGCGCTGCTGACATGCATTTCTCTGTGTGTTTTTGCAGAACTTGTCTTTCCAGTGTGCTATGTGCACTGGTTGTGTGCATACAGGTGTGTGTATGAACATGCATGGTGCAGGGGAAGGAACCTGAGCTCTCATTCACACTGGGCAAGCTCTTGTGCAGATCTGGACCCCCAGGGCACAGATGGCCATGACAGAAGCAGAGCAGGCAGCCACACAGCACAGTCCAGGGGCCTGCTGTGCCCATGTGGATGGGGGACAGGAGACAGCAGGAGCACCATGAGGCTGGCGTAAGGGCCCTGCCTCTGTGATCTCTACCCAAGGCCTTCACTGTGGCTGCAACAACCCGCAGCTGGGCATAGAGCCGCGCTGCCCTAACCACCCACGGGGGTATGTCACAGAAAACCTGGTAAAGCTGTGCTAGAAAGACATGGCCCTTTAATGGTGTAGACATCTGATTATAAATGACAATAAGATATTAATTCTACTTTTTAAAAAAAAACAAGTAGCATGGAAAATATCCATAATCTGTTGAAAGAAATAACTGGTCACAAAACACAACTAGCCCATGTTTTACCCAAATTAAATGCATAGTACAAATGGGTGAGGGTTGGACCCAAGATGCACACGAATTTCTCTTTGGGAGGTAGAAGAACAGTATTTTGCACACTTCCCTGTTAGCACTGGGGATCTCCCGCTGTGACCAAGTGCAGCGCTCACAGGAGGAGCACCCTAGCTGCACACCCAGCTAAGCCCTGCCCTGCTCACCATCACCCTGCGCAGACTGTAGCGCCGGCAACGGATGTCCTCCATCAGCATTTCGTAGGGCGTGAGCTGGTACTCGATGGGTAGGGGGTTATACTGCCGCTCCTGCACCTTCTTCAGCTTCACCCCACGGCGTAAGTCCCTCATCACCTGGACCCAGAAGCGTGCCTGAGGAGCCAAGGGTGAGAGTCTGTGAACACGGAGTCCTAGGCAGGAGGAGGGCTGGGGTAGTGCAGGAGTCAGCTGAGAACACACACCTCCTGTGCCTGTACCTGGTCTACCTAGTTCTTACCAAGTCAAGGTGAGGCCCATAGGCACAGGGACTAGTTCTGCCCTGAGCCCAGGATAGGGCTGGTCTCACCATGGGCAGGTGAGGAAGCACCTTGGCCCAGCTCTGCACGGGAGCTGCCCATGGTGCCCTGGGACTCAATGGCTGCAAAGTGATGGGCTGGATACCATCTGGCACCAGCTACCACACCCTGCCTAGGCCCTGGCTTGCTCTGCACACAAAAATGACAATTAGTATGGTATCTGTGCACAGATTTTAGTGTTTTCTCATCTACAAATACTAAGCTGTCTTGTCCACCTTCAAGAGTCCTGAGAGCCAGGGAGATAGATCAATGGAATAAACACTTGCCTGGCAAGCACAAGGTCCTGAGTTCAATCCCTGGTACCACAAAAAAAAAGAAGTCCTGAGAATAAGGGGAGGCTTATGTGAGAGAATTTACTGTGAACTCCGCTGTGCTCATGCCTCCACGTTGGCAAAATCAGTCAATGCTGTGTTTATTAAAATATTCTAGGTTATAAAAGTTAATGTGCCTCAAATAGCTACCTAAATGTACTCATGCTTTTTTTTTTTTTTTGTATTGGGAATCAAACTCATGACCTCGCACTTGCCAGGCAGGCTCTATGTCACTGAGCTATATCCCCGGCCTGTATTCATCATAAAATCAAGGGGTGTGTAAGAATTTTCTGCATCTAATGGGTTGGGGTGTAACTCAGTGGCCCAGCATGTGCTAGGATGCACAAAGCCCTGGCTTTTATCTCCAGCATCCAAAAAATGTGTTTAATTACACATAAAATAACTAGTTAAACTTCCCGAAATGTCCTTGATAAAAACTGGGATTTTTTAAACAGATAATGCCATTTCCTATTCTCTTTTTCCAAAAGGATTTAAGCTACTTAGTATTGGGTCCATCCACTGAAGGACCTCTTGGATTCTGCCTTGAGTGACGTTCTACCACAGCCGCAGAACATCTGCCTTTCTCTCTCAGGACGCTCCTATCCTAGCTCCCCACACCTCTTGTTCACTCCAGACTCAGCTCAATCACTGCCTCACCATGTGCAACTTCTGTTGGCTTTCTCAGGATTTCCACATGCAAACCCTAATTTTACCAAACATCAATCAGAAGACAGCTCTTCACATTATGCACTCGCTGCTGCTTCTATTTCGACCCAGAGCCTCCTACAGGCTGAGTGTGCTCTGACGTGAGCTGCAGCCTGACCTGATTCCACTATAATTCACCGAAGTGTGAAAATGCAATTTCACGCGGCCATTGTCTGTGCATCATTGCTTGGCTAAGTCTTACTACTTTTTAGAAATTAAGGTCAAGGTTATATAAAGCACTACACAGAGACTTTACCATTTATCCTGTGTTCCCGTGAGGAGAGATGAGCCCCAGAATCTGTCACCACAGGTACTGTGACTGTCCTCTTCCTTCTCCTCTTCCCCGGTACTACCCTGTGTATCCTCACAGAGGGAGGCAATGGTGGAATCACCCTCTTGAGCACCATGGCCTTCCTCAGAGACACACCAGCACAGCACTACAAACACGCGGCAAGGGATTCCACTTCCACAGTGAGCTATGTGCAAACTGAACACCTGTGCAAGACATGTATGAACTTCTGAACACCTGTGCGAACCGTGTGCCAACTTCTGCACACCTGCACGAGCCGTGTGCCAACTTCTGAACACCTGCGTGAGCCGTGTGCCAACTTCTGAACACCTGTGTGAGCCCTGTGCTAACTTCTGAACACCTGTGCGAGCCATGTGCCAACTTCTGCACACCTGCGCAAGCCATGTGCCAACTTCTGAACACCTGCGCGAGCCGTGTGCCAACTTCTGAACA